>PVJO010013830.1:0-50519 GCA_004026905.1 Hystrix cristata | reverse complement strand
AGCATTAGAGAGGCTAAAGCAGGAGGACTGCCATAAGTTTGAGGCCAGCCTGGGCTACATAGCAAGTTAAAGATCAGACTGAACTACATAGCAAGACCCTGTCTCAAAAGACAAAAAAAAAAAAAAAAAAAAATCTCCCCAGACTTTTATCTTTAAAAAGTAATCAGACTGAGTACAGGGGTTCACACTTGTAATCCCAGCACTCTGAGAGACGCTGGAGCGGGAAGAGCACAAGTGCAAAGCCATCCTGGGTCATTTACTCAGTTGAGAGTCACTCAAAAAAAACAAACAAAACAAAACAAAACAAAAAACAAAACAAGGACTGTAGCTCAAAGGCCCTGGGTTCAATTCCCAGTACTGTAAGAAAAACAAAAATCTAATAACTTTCTGAGGGAGCATTTAATGCTTTAAGATTAAGAGTCAGCAGTTAGGTAGCAGTAAGAAAGAAAAGTCCACAAATAGCCAACCACCTGCCAACAGGCAAAAGATTCTGCAAAAACCCCTTTCAAGTAATGTTTTCAATCACCCATTAGAGAAATTACTTAAAATATATCCCAACTTTAAATAGAGAACAAAAAATAGAAGGAGGCTACTTCTATTTCTATGGTCACATGGCTGATGATATGTACCAGAGGGAAATCAGATTAGTATACATGAGCTACTCTACTTGTAAACAGGCACAAAGATAATAGTGTGATGCAGAGCACCACGTTTTAAAACACCGACTTTGGGGCTGGGGATTTAGCACTTGCCTAGCAAGCAATTGCCTAGCAAGCACAAGGCCATGAGTTCGATCCCCGGCATCAAAAAAAATAAAAAAATAAAACACTGACTTTTACTGTTATTTTAGGACATATACAGCTTATCTATTACTTGTTAACTGATTAATTAAACAAGCAGATTTGCAAGAACAGACCAAAAAAAAAAAAAAAAAAGACCAAACTACTCTGTTAAGAAACATGGTGCTTCCACAGTAGTTAAAAAGAATGAATATAAATGATTATCATTTTGAAAAGGATAAGTACAAAAGTTCGTGCATTTTTTTGGTATTTCTCCTTCACTTATACCTTTGCTTCATGTTTTTCAATGTAATTAATCAGAACAGAAGAGACGATAATACAGATTGCAAAGGAAAACTACTGCCAAGAAATGGTAAGCAGGAGAACTAGGAGTTAACACATCTGTGAGAAAAAACTGGAGAAAGTCACAATTAGCTAGAGGTTGTCACAGATTAAACTACCAAGAAATTCAACACAAGGTCTTCTGAGAACTAGAAGTCACGTGACACTGCGGCCAGCACTCATGACACAGCCTCAAAGCAGGCTCTTTACTGAGTAACACTGAGTGCTGCTCTGCAGGATTTGGCTCAGTTCCCCGGAGAATTCAGTCACCCAAGCCTGGCACGGTGGCACACACCTGTAATCCCAGCACTCGGGAGACTGAGGCAGGACGACTCCAAGTTCGAGGGCTGCCTGGGCTACACAGTGAGTTCAAGGCCACCCTGACATATGTGGTGAGACTCTGTCTCCAAAAAGAAAAAAAAAAAGAAAGAAAAAGAAAACTCAGTCACCCAAGCAGACCAGGTCTCTTTGGGCTCTACTATTATGACAACCATTTCTTTATAGTTTGTCAGGAATGAAATTAAAATATGAATCTGCGGTTCTGGGGTTCTAATATGTGGCTGACAAGTATCTCCAACGAATATTTCTCGGGTGTCCAAACCACAACACAACAGCAATACACACTGATGACGCAACCTTGGTTCAGACGTGTGGTACATCTGCTTCAAGTTCGTAAGAGGCTATTGTAAAAAGTTGTAAAAGAAAAAAGAGAATGAACTCGTAGAACTGAATACTTAATAATGAAACCTTGGAGTTAATCTCTTTGAATTGTAAATAATCACTCATTATATGAATTTTATAAATTTTTATTTCCAGATACTGGAGTTTTTTTAAATATTAAGATTTACAAACATATATGCTACATATAATTTTATACAGACATAATACTTTTTGTAAAGTATGTTTTTGAAATATATAAAGATGATATTTTCATTATAAAACATATATACTTTTTTGGTTTGGTTTGCTGTACTGAGGTGTGAACTCAGAGGTGCTCCGCCATGGAGGGTCATTCTGTCCTATGAGGTCTCTCATTGGCTCAAATTTGTGACCCTCTAGCCTCAGCTACCCAACGTACACAAGTGAGCCACTATGCCTGGCTACAAATACATCTATGTGCACTGGAAAAACTGGAAGTGAATACCAAAAAAATGTAGTAGCAATTAGCTCTAAGTGATGAGACTGAGGATGTCTGTGTATTTTCCCAGAGGCTTTCTGACTTTTACATGTTTTCTGTAATTTAGAAAAATTCTTTTTCTAAGTATATAGATGTTCACTACGGAACATCAAGGAAACAGCTCAGTGTGAGGATGAAAATAAAAATTATTTATTTTCTTAATTTGAAGGTCATGATCTAGCAAAATAAGTTAACATGACATTCGGTTTTCAGGTTCCCAGATAAATTATGACATTCTGAGCAGGATTTTCCAGCCTCCCAAATCAATTATCTTCTTCCAGTTCCCCCCAAAGCAACTGGTAAATTAACATATACAAGTAGTTAGGGATAAAAGGGAAGAAACTGCATCCTGGATGGATTAAATAATTCTGGAAGGTTTATTCCCACCTTAGTTTACTTGCTGGGACACCAATTTATTACAGGTGGGGCAGGAAACAATGTACCTCAGGCCTCAGCCAGGGGAGAAGCAAAGGTGTCCGGGACAGGCACAATCTAACTGTCTACAGAACCAGAGGCAGGCCAGAGCTGGGCAGGCAGAGGCTACCCACAGGCGACTCACTCCCTGCCCGGCTGCAGTATGCACTTTGAGTGGGTCTCAGAAACGACCAGAGCGCTAAAACTGAGCTCCTGGGTTGTGAATAAAGTGTGCCAAGTTCCAGGGGAGGAAAAGCTAAAGCAAGGATGGAATTAAAGACATGTATCAACATAAAGAGATACCACATGCCACAAAAAAGGAAAAACACATAGACTATGCAGACACTTTGGTCTAAGTGAAATAATGTCAAGTGACAAAAGAATACAAAGTATGCGCACCATATGACTACAACTATGTATGTAAAAAGTCTTTATATACAATTATAAGGATTAGATGGGACACAAAAGTAGTTGGAATGAGGTACTGATGAGTTACTCCATAGTTTTACTATGTATTTCATTGTTTTGGTTTTTTTTTTGTGTGTGTGTTTTTTTTTTTTTTTTGTGGTGCTGGGGATCGAACTCAGGCCCTTGTGTTTGCAAGGCAAGCACTCTAATCACTGAGCTAAATCCCCAGCCCCTTCATTGTTTTGTTTATAGAAATAATTTTATCTATAAAATCTAAGTAATTTTGAAAGACATTAAATATAGGTAAGTACTGGAATGGAAGCTTGCAGTCTTACACATGATGTCTTCTTTATAACTTCTAAACCCTACAAGAGATCGTAAAGAAAAAGCACTTGCAGTTGATTATTATTCAGCAAGGGTTCCAGCCTGGGGACTCCTGACCTTTCAAACACCTGGCTGTGCAAAGTAACCACTAGAGGTCACCATTATGTTTAACTAGTGATGATACAAGGTTTAGTAACACTAAATTTTAAAAAACACATCAGTTCAAAATTCTTCTATTGGTGGGCATGGTAGTTCATGACTCTAATCCTAGCACTCAGGAGGCCGAGGCAGGAGGATCCCTGAGTTCGTGGCCAGCCTGGGCTACACAGTGAGTTCAAGGCCAACCTGAATTATACAGTAAGATCCTGTATCAAAAAACAAAAAAAACAAAAATTCTTCTGTAACACTAAAGATTCATTATCAATGATCAACATGTATATAATTTATTATTATTTGGCAGATGGATACAGTACAGTCTTATGTGTTTCTATCATTCAAGCTTAGTAACAATGCTAACCTGGAAAAGAAGCAGGCAGGTATTTACTGGTATAAAACTACACAAAATTTCCATTCAGGAGGACAGGAGAAACCCAACTCAGCTTATCTTTCAACTCTGCTTATGGTTTAACAGATTACTGTACCTGTAAGAGCAATACAGTGAAGCAGGATGAGCTCTGAGAATTAAGAACATAATACCTACGCTTTTTAGGGGTAAGGAGAGCAGATATTCTCACTAGTACTGCTGCTGGTTCCAGAGAAGGAACATGTTAAACCAGTGATAACCAACAGTGTGGTGTGTGCTGAGAAGGAAAAAAAACAAGGCTCTCTTAACCTACATAATGGTGAATTTAATTAAGGTTTCAGGGAAGATGTCAATCTCTTGTTTTATTTTGTTTTGTTTTTGGGTGCCGGGGATCGAACTCAGGGCCTTGTGAGTTTTCTTTTGTTTCTGAGACAGGGTCTCACTAGGTAGTCTAGGCTGGCCTTGAACTCACCGTGATCCTCCTGCCTCAGCCTCCTATGTGCTAGGATTACAAGTATGCACTATCACACCTGGCGAGAAGAGGTTAATCTGTTAAAAGGAGACACTGACGCACGATTTAGATAGGCAGAGGGAAAAGCCACTATACACAAAATCATGGTGTTTACAGAAGTCCAGTGAGACTGAAAATTAATTTTAGCAAAGATTGGTGGGGTTAACACACAGTGAAAGGGTAGGGAGTTTAGAAATAAGGCTGGAGAAGAAAGTTGGGGTCAGGTCACTTGTCCTGAGCCTGACAGCCTTTAAAGATACTTTACCAGGAAATGGCAGGACAATAATGGTAATAACATTTCTGTGGCTCCTTTAGCTTTCCTGACACCATCTCATCTTATCTTCACAATAACACTGTGTGATGAGGAAGTTTTAACAAGCAGAACACTCATCACAAATTTGTATGCCAATAGACACCCCGAATCACTACAGAGGCCCTTACTCCCACTCCCACCAAACAAGGGCACGGAGGGCTCCTCGAATCCTGTGGGAAGTCTTCCCCGAGAGACTAGGGCATCTATCTGTGAATCACTGGGGAGCCTTCTTTAGACAGATGGGTGACTACTGTGTTCCCACCAGCTTAAACCACACTGGCACACGCATGGCTGTCCCCTGGGCGGCTTGTACTTCAGAGCTGCCGAGCAATGAGACATACGAATTATTGCCCCATCGTGACTGTGTTAACATCACATCTGGGAAAAGGAGGGATGGAGGTGCTGGTGTTTGGAGTCTGGAAAAGAGGCTAAAACCTGATTCCACAGCATGGATTCTGGAAGGGAAGGGGGTCAGGTGAGGAGTCCTTGGTCTGTGAAGAGGCAGGCACTGGAACAGATCCTGACCCAGAGCTAAGTCACCTGACACCAGGAAAATGGCTGAGCAAGAGGCTAAGGAAGCTAAATGCTAGGAGCTGTGCTCTGGGAATACAAGAAGGGTGACTTGTGAGCCAGGCGGAGCGGACTCCTTCAGAACACAGCAGGGGGAGCAGACATGAGACGCAGGCACAGCAATGGTCAGCATCACCCACTGGCCACACGGGGAGGACCTGTTTTCAGGTCCCCTGGAGGGCTCTCCCCTGTGCTGTGAAAGCTGGACTGACCACCTCTCCTCATCACAGCCTACATCCCAGGGGGTTCTCGGACAACTGACAAGGAGAAAGAAGCCGCAAGAGGACTTCTGATAAAATATGTGGGAGCACATATCATCACAATGTGTGCTCCAATTCACAGCAATTCTAATGCTATCCAAATCTAGCTAACGAAGGCGCAGAACTGGGACTGGAGTAAAAAAAATTCCACATTCTTTCCATTATGGTATAAGCCTCACTTGGGAGGGAATTTTTAAATCGAAATGATAAAAGAAAATAAATTCTACTCCCCACACCCTACACACAGAGGCACACTGCTTAATTAATATTTATAGCTAAAAATGGTCTCTAGCATTCCCTTCCTCTCCCTTGCTTTTGGAGACAAGGTCTCACTAAGCTCCCCACGCTGGTCTTAAACTTGTCATGATTCTCTCTTCCTCTACCACTACCTCCTCCTCTTCCTCCTCCTCCTCAGCCTCCACAGGAGCTGGGATAACAGGTGTGTGCCACCATGCCCAGTTATCATTCCTAAGGTCAACAACTGGCTTGAAGTTCAGTCCCTTTGGATTTCTACAGTATTTTAGAACTCTCTTACACTGCTTATTTTTTACTCCTTCTTTATGAACCTCATCTTGTCTAATCTCTCCTGATATAGTATAAATAACTTGAGGCCAAAGGCTAATCTTATCATCTTGTATTTCCTGTGAGAATTGTCCCTCACTGATCTTTCACAGTGCAGGAACCTAATATTTTGGTTAAAACAAATCATTAAGACCTTGTATGGGGTTGGGGATTTAGCTCCGTGGTAGAGCACCAAAGTGCAAGGCCCCAAATTCAATCCTTAGCACCACCTTCCCAGCAAAAAAAAGATCTTGTGTGTCAGCTTACTTCAACCTATGACTGGATCTCTGAGAGTAACAAAGGGAAAAGGAAAAGATATCAATTTAAAGATTATCGGTTTTTTTCCCCCTGAGACAAGTCTTTCTATGCGGTCCAGGCTAGCCTTGAACTCACTATGAAGCCGAGGCTGACCTTGAACTCATGGGGCGATCGTCCTCCTTCAGCCTCCCCAGTGTGGGGATAACAAGCATGTACCACTACACCCAGCTAATATGGTTAAATATTAACCTAAAAATTCTGCTTATCTATGTATCTCTAAGTTACACAAGTTTTAGACACAAAATTATTACTTCCATGGCACACACCTGTACTCCCAGCACTCAGGAGGCTGAGGCAAGAGGATCACAAGTTCGAGGCCAGCTTGGGCAACTTAGAGAGACCCTGCCCCCCAACAAAAAATTTTTTTTGAAAAAGGACTGGGGATTTAGCTCAACATGAAGACCCTCGGTTCTCTAATACCATGACAAAAATAAATAAATAAATAAATGAATAATTAAAAAAACACTATTTACATATTACTTACATGAGGCCATTAATAAAAAACAAAGTTAAGCAGACTATTCCCAAGAGGTTTTATTGGGGAAGGGGAGAGAAACAAGGCTTTCCTTTGCTTCAGTTAACTCAGTCATACACACAACTTAAACATCTTAAGGGAAGGACTGAACTTAGAACTGTGATGTGCTGGTGTGAACCCGGACACTGAGAGAAAAGAGCCCCCAGCAAAACAAGCAGCAGGCAACTTAAGTTTGAGGAAACGCTTCAGATCTTTAGAAATTCTTCCAGGACACACTACTATATTCACGAAGAGATGATATCCTATCTCTAAAAAGGCAATGGCAAGGGAGGGGGAGGGGGAAAGGAAGGGAGAGACAAGGGAAAAAGAGAACAGAAGGAAAAAAAAACACGAAGCTTTTGTAAATAAGGAGGGGAGGAGGGATTGGAGGGTACAAATTCCCTATAATGAATGTTATAATTACGTATATCTAGAATGTACCACTAAAATAAAATTAAAAAAAAAAGGAAACAAACCTTTTGTAAATAAAGAGGGGTTGAAGGAAGGAGAGTGGAATGGGGGTAAAAGCAGAAGCAAGATATATTATGTACAGGTATAAATTCCCTATGATGAATGTTGATTATGTATATATATCTAAAATGTACCAGTAACTGTGAAAATAAATGAGTATTTTTTAAAAAGGCAATGGTTGAGGGCCTCAGGAAAAAACACTGTGAAAACTATCGGCCACAAAGGTGAAATCCTGTGAAAGGGAAGACAAATGCATGAAATGAAAGGATCATGAAGAAAAAAATCAAAGGATGAAGGAAGAAAAACAAACACACAAAGATCAGAAACAATCTCTAATACACTAACACAGATCGCAGTGTTCTCACCAATGCCATCAAAAACAAGCTGCAGTGATAACCAAAAGCAAAAGATGTAGGGCCCAGGGGAAGAAACCACTGCAGAAATCTTAAGGCAAGTCTAAGTAGAGTTGTCAGTGGAACAGAGTGAGGGTGTTCCCTGCCCTTCCTAGACCCACCTAGAGAAAAGAGCCTCCTGGTTTCCACACAAATTGAGCCGCTCAGCTTGCTGGTGAATGGCCACACAAGGTACCAAGATCTCCTGAGATCTTTTAAATTGATATAAATTATCTTTGTGCGAATCTTGAACAATCCTTCCACAGAAATGTCGGGATACAGAACCCTACTGAAAAAGGCAGAACACTTCTCTCTGGGCCCTCTCCTCCCCAAATGCCATCAGGTAGACACATGAAGAGAGAAGACACCAGGAACCCTACAGAAAGACTAACGGAACTGACAGACGAACTCTGGAAAAAACAGAGACCTGTAACAAAGGAAATGTGATCACAATAAACCACGTGGCTCAGTTCTGAGTAATGTTTACATATTATAATAAACAACAACAGAAAAACCACTACATGCTGATGTAATATCACATATACAGTATATAGCACATGGCCCAGAGCATTTGCTGGGAAATGTGACAGAAATGGTATGGGGGAAAAGGAAGTGCCTGGTAGAACTCTCTGTGGTCAAGCAAAGGAGACGGAAGAAAGACCATGATCTTTTTTTAAAGACAGGGTCTCCCTGAACTGCCCAGGCGGGGCTCAGACTTGTGACCCTCCTGCCTCCGTCTCCTGAGTGCTTCCTTTCTTCCCCTCCCTCCATCCCTCCCTTTCTTCCTCTGCTTTTTCTGAGACAGGTTCTCACTATGCAGCCCAGCTGGCCTTGAACTCACAGGTACTAGGAATTCTAAATGCTCTTTTTATTTATTCTGCAAACATTTATGGAACATCCATTAATATAAGGCACTAATGCTAGAGACTATAAACATGAAAAATAAAATTAATTAAAAAGAAGAATGCTCCAGTAACAAAGTCCTTGCCAGGAATGGTGATGCACACCTGTAATCCCAGTCCTTGGGAGGCTAAGGCAGGAGGACCACTTCAAGTTCAACCCCAGACTGAATCTCACCCCAAAATACCAAAAGAAGGGGAGGGGTAAACACAAATTGAAAGAATTTACTACTAAGATCCTTACATTATATGTAACTATAAAGAATGTATTCAGGAAGAAACTTAACCAAGGGTTGGGGATTTAGCCCAATAGTTAGAGTGCTTGCCTAGCACAAGGTCCTGAGTTTGACCCCCAACACACACACACACACACACACACACACACACACACGCACAAATGAAACTGAACCAAGGACTAAGATAATACAAAAAAGAATAGTGGTTGGGCATGATGATATACTCCTGTAATCTCCAGCATTCTGGGAGGCTGAGGCAGGAGGATCACAAATTCAATCCCAGCCTGGGCAATTTAGCATGTATTGAGACCTGTCTCAAAATAAAAATTAAACAAAGTGTAAAGGCTTGGGGATATAGGTCAGTGCAAAGGCTATCAGCTTAATCCCCAAGAGTACCAAAAAAAAAAAAAAAAAGTGAACAAAGAAATAATTATTAACTGTCACTAATGTCATAAAAGAAAAATACTAAAATAATTGATAGTTGAGGGGTATATCAACAAGGTGATGGGAAAATGTAAGATGGGAAGTGTGGTAATCCACACTAAAGTATTCTAAAGTCCTTGTGCTGTCTGGGAAGAGAATTAAGATGACTAATAACTATAGTAAGTTTAGACTTTAAAAAAAAGCCTTAGGATGGGCCTTGTGCAAGGCAGGCAACCGCTGCACCACTGAGCTACATCCCCTCCTCAGAAGATACAATTTTTGAGTCCACCTTTAAAACACATAAAATCAAACTTAACAGAATTACAGAAGAACACAATACAGGTTTTCAACACATTAAAGAACTGATAGATCAAAAAGTCAAAAAGTGAAAATAGAGAAGACTCAAACAACACAATGAACTAGTCTGGGCTGGAGCCATCAACTTGACAACTGTAACACAAATAGATGAATTACAGAAATTTAACCAAAGATTAGGCATGCCTTAACAAATAACAAAAGACTTGATTTTTGTCTTTAAGATATATAAGTGGAGATGTGAAGTATGCAGTTAGTACAGGCATGTTCTGACCATGATGCAGTTAAGAAACACTTATCTCAGCAAAGAGGGCAGACAATCTAAGCACACAACTCAGAAAATCTAGAAAAAGGACAAGAGTAAACAAAAAGAGAAGAAACAGATACATAAAGGACCCAAAAATAGGGGGGAAAATACACTGGAAAGATCAATAAAGCCCAAAGTTCTTTGAAAGCATAAGCCTCTGGGAAGACAGAGGAAGGGGAGGGAGGGAGGAGGGGTGAAGGGGAGGAGGGGGAGAGGGGAGGGAAGTGGGGGAGAAGAAGGGAAGGGGAGGGAGAGGGAGGGAGGAAGGGAGAGAGAAAGGGAAAGGAGGACAGAGGGAGAAAACTAAAACCAACAAAGGAGGCTTTAAAAATCTAAGGGGGAGTGAGACATCAAAAAAGAATTAAAATGCGTCACATACATGTACCAAATACAATGACAACAGTTATGCATCGCAAACATGTACTAAGAAATCAAAATTAAAAATTTAAAAATTGAGTACTGTGAATTACTTAATAAATTTGTAAATGCATATAAAACAATGTCCCAGAAAAATTAAATTTACCAAAACTGGCTCAGGAAGAAAGACAACTGATCAAGTGGTGACTTACAAGAGATGGGGATGGTAAGGACAACTTTAAATTAAATCTCTTTAGGGTTGGGGATTTAGCTCAAATGGCAGAGTGCTTGTCTAGCAAGGGTGAGGCCCTAAATTTGACCCCCAGCGCCCATCAAAAAATAAATAAATAAATAAATAAATCTCTTTAACTAAAGTTAGGCCTATGGCCACAATGAGGAAAACTAAAGAAACACAGAAGCCAATCAGGTATTGTGGTCAGATTTTTACTGTGTGTGTGAAGGAGGGGTGAGTGGTTGTAGCAGGGGGTGGTTTAATTTTGGTTATGTTGACATGGAGATACCTTTAAGATATATAAGTGGAGATGTTAAATATATAGTTATATCTATAGACCAGGTGCTTAGGAGAGATATAGTTTAAACATATATATTTAGGAGTTGTCTGTATTCAAGTGATAATTAAAGCCACAGGTATGGCTAAAAATAATCTAGGGAGATAAAACACTGGTTCTCAAAGTGTGGTGCCTGGACCAGCAACTGCAGTCTTACCTGGGAACTCGACACATGCAAATTCTTAGGCCCCTAACCTGGGCCTACTAAACTAGAAATCCCAAAAAGGGGTGGGGGGCGGGGCGGGGCAGGGCACGGTCTGTATTAACAAGCCTACCACTGATTTTAATGCAGGATACAATTTGAGAACCACTGACAGAGAGCAAGAAGAGGACTTGGGGCTTTTCCTTGAAAATTTCAACATTTAACAAAAAAGGATGAGCCTGCAAGAATGGCTAAGAGGAATGGCAAGAGACGGGTAAGAAAATAAGGAGAGTCTTTCAAAAGAATCAGTGTGAGAGGTTCAGTGCTGAGTACTAATGAGAGTCAATGGTGACAACTCCAGAAAAGACCGCAACAAACTGAGAAGCGAGAAGCTGAGAAAAGAGCCAGTGAGTACTGACGCTTATGAGCAGCTTAATTGTAACAGTGAACAGGGGTGAATATGGAAGTAGTTGACAAGCAGGTGGAAGATTTTTCTTTTCCTGAATAGTACAGTAACTAGGATGACAAACTTCAAAGGGAAGAACTTGGCTATGAGAACCTGGGGCCAAGGGGACAGTGTGGCTGCAGCTAGGCAGGCAGACTGTTTCACACAGGCAATGTTTACAACTGTGCAAAATGGTAATGGACCAACTTCTTGTCAGTATTGTTATCGCTCTGTAAATTCTCCACAGACCTGTACCCAACATTTCTGTACCCAGGGTGGACGGCTACCAATGTTCTGTCCTTGGTGCCACTGGATCGTACAAGGATGTTGAAAATGGAGGAGGGCCTGGGATGCAGAGAATCGGTGGAAAGACCGTCCTTCGTTGAAGGAGCAGATAACCTTTTTAAGCAGAAGGAAGGAGGTAAAAATGGATGGGCACAGATGTGGGAAGTCTGAAGTCTGGTGGCAGGAAGTAGGAGAAGCTGCCATCGAATGGGTTCTTCTTCCCCTGCAGGGTCATCTGCAAGGCCACCCTTACTGAGAGACAGATGTGTTGCATTCTCTCGGCCTACCTCATACTCACAAAGCAACTGTGTATTTGTGATTTGGCTCCCAGGTAGGTTTGCCCAGGAGGCAAGAATGTGCTGACAATACAGATTTCTTTTTTTTTTTTTTCCACTTTCCTTCTTTTTTGAGGGGCAGGGGCAGCCTGGAGATTGAACCCAGGATCTCATACATGCTACCACAAATGCTCTAATACATCTCTAGTATTTTTTATTTTTATTTTTTGTCTTGAGACAGAGTCTAAATTGCTGAGGCTGGCTCTGAACTTGTGATCCTGCTCCTGAGCAGTTGGGAATACAGAAATGAGTCACTGTGCCCAGCGGGCGGAAAAAAAAGAAACATTCTCATAGTGATTTCATAGCTTGTTGTGTTTTTTTATGATTTTCAAAAATTTTTAACTTTTTTTTTTTAAACATGCTTTAGTTTAAATATAGCTTGAGTACAGACAACAGATCATGGTCCTTTTTGTAATTATGTTTCTGATTGAGTTGTTCACTAGGATCATTCCTTTTGCACAAAGCAATGAAAGAAAATCTCCAGACCTTTAGAAGCATGGGACATATTCAAAATGAAGCAGCAAATCAAAATAACATTCTCTACCCTCCCTATCTCCTTGCTTAGTAAATGCTGACTTTTCATTAGCTGTCAGAGGCCCACATTCCATCTCTTCCATCTCAATTCATTTCTACATCCCTCTTTTCATTACTGTATTTTAAACTGGCTGTCACTGTACTGACCTATTAGTTTTTATAGGGAGGTACAGTCAGCACTCTGTAGGTTCCACATCCATGAATTCAATCAACCCAGGATAGAAAATATGGAGGGGAAGAAATCTGTGTTTGTACTCAACATACATAGAATTTTTTCTTTTCACTATTTCCTGAACAATACAGTACAACAACTAATTACACAGCATTTGCATTGTATTAGATATTATAAGTAATTCAGAGATGATTTAAAGTATTCAGGAAGATGTGCGCAGATCACATGCAAATACCACACCATTTATATAAGCGACTTGAGCATCCTTAAATTTTGGTATCTTCAGAAATCTGGGAGACAATCTTCTGCAGATACTGAGGGACAACCATATTTCCAAGAACCATGCAGGAAGTAAAACAAGTGGAATACATTGGTTAGGCCATCATTATTTGTTTATTCTATTATTCACTGAACAATTATTTACAGACCATAAATCCTGTGCAACACCTATCCTGACAACCATGGGAGACACAAAGTCCTCATGGTATTTATAACCCAGTAATAAAACGATTAGCTCCACAAAGGACAGACAGACTAAGAGAAGAATACGCTGCCTGCAGGGGGAAATTGTAAGAAAAAATGTCTTTATCATAAAAGTGGCTGTCAAAGGAAATCCTGGAATCACAGTAATTTTATAAAATATAATGACTTAAGAGACCAGGCAGAGTGGCACATGCCTGTAATTCCAGCGACTCCAGGGGCTTGGGCGGGAGGATCCTGTGTTCAAGTCCAGCCTGAGCAACTTAGTGAGACTCCGTTTCAAAATAACAAAAATAAAAAGGGCAAGGAGCATAGTCCAGTGTCAGAGCACTTGAGTGGCACATCAGAGACTCTGGGTTCAATCTCCAACATGGTAAAAAAGAGAAACAGGACTGAGAGAAAGCCTTGTTTAGGCAAAAGCATGGCAAATTCCTTGGAATTAAATACAAAAGTACACTGGGTGTGGCGGCTCATGCCTATAAACCCAGCACTCAGAAGGCTGAGGCAGAAAGATTACTGTTACTTTGAGGCCAGGCTGGGCTACATGGTGAGACCCCGTATTAAAAACAAACAAACAAAAATAACCACACCACCATAAAAGTGACTCTGGACTCTCACCTCTCACGTGTTTAAAGAACTTGGCAGTCTCTTTACAGAAGCGTTAAGTCCGGCAATGAATTAATCCTCAAGAGTATTTGGGGTTCTGGGTACAAATCCTCTAGTCCTTCAACCCTTAAGGTACCCTGTAATGCCAGATCTGTGCTTGCTAACTTGCTTTCCTTGGTCTGCTCCATTGCAGCTTGTGCTCTGCATAAATAAGATGTAGTTTTTCCACGGCCTAGAATTGTCTGCCATTGAATCACCTCAGTTAGTGGTTCATATGATATAGCCTGAGCTCTGTGTAAATGATCTGATGACCTTGGATATTTTAAAAGTGCCTAGCACACAGAAGACACTCAACTGAGATTCATTTCCTTCTTTCTTACCTTCCGTTATTCTCTGTCGTGGTGAGGAGGGGAAGAAAAAATACGAACAAACAAAAGATAGATCTCTGGTAAGACAGCATCTCTCTAATATAAAAATACTGAAAAAGTTGAAACCATTTCTCTGTGCTTACCTTGTGTCTGTGGGCTGTATGGAGACAGGAGTCTGGATCTTTTCTTTTCATATCCCTTCTGCGTGATGTCCCCTAAAATAGCAAGAAAACAGAACTAGGTTATGTATTATCCTTATTCTGTGGCTGTTCACAGTAAAAATAAAATTAATTACAGAGTGTTACAGAAGTACCACCCAGAATGGGGAAAAAATTTATGGTTCTTTGCCAAGATTCTGCTAAGTGATTTCCCACGGGCTTGGAGTCGAGTTCTTGTGGAAAATTGCAGGGCTGTCCCTACACCACCTCGCTATCAATCTGCTACATACCACAGCAGAGATTCCCAAGGTCCTAAGCACCCCTAGCTCCCTTGGAATTTAAGATATCCCTAAAACAGAATGCTGCACAGCTGACAATTTTTCTCTAGAAGTTTCAGTTTAACCAAACGAGTGCAACCAGTTTGTGAGACTTACTCTTTAACACTGCTATAGAGAACCACATAAAATCAGAAGTCGGGTTAAGAGGAGCAGTAAGGCAAGTGCAGTGGCACACACTTGGATTTCCTATAATCAGAACTCAAGATGGTGAGGCGGGAGGATCACAGGTTTGGGCCAGACTCAGCTACACAGCAAATTTGAGGCCAGTCTGGCCGTAGTAAGACTCTGTCCCCAAAAAAGAAAGAGGAGCAGTCAAGACTCAGGGCCTGGGGTGGGACATTTAAAAGGTTCTTCTGTATTCTAACGCCTGTGCTGGAACCTGGGGATGGGATTCCCTTATTCTCCCTGATTCACTGGTTTGTGTTTTTTATATAAACGGTTGTCTTTTCTACAGCTTAAATTAAAAAGTATGCATGAAGCACAAAGT
This sequence comes from Hystrix cristata, assembly GCA_004026905.1. Taxonomy (NCBI): domain Eukaryota; kingdom Metazoa; phylum Chordata; class Mammalia; order Rodentia; family Hystricidae; genus Hystrix; species Hystrix cristata. Next base: position 35,186 of record PVJO010013830.1, on the reverse strand, counting down.
ACATCACAACAAATGCAGTAAACACAAACTGATAAATAGAGGAGAAAATATGTGGTGCAAGTGGCAAGAAAGGTGGCAGATACTGAAGAAAGGGGAACAGAGGCAGAAAACAGGGTTGAAAGAAATACAAAATGGACAAGACCCAAAGAACATTCAAAGAAGGATGAGTGAGTCAAAGCTGAGGCAAGAAACATACATAGTGAAACACACTGCAATGATACAGCATTGTTTTCCAAAAGTGATTTAAAAAAGTCAGAGAAAGTTTTTTCTAAAATGAAGCTTTCCATAGAACCCATGCAATGCATAAAACAGAAAGATGCCAAAACTTGGCATAAAAAATTAATGTAAGCTTTTTTTTGTGGTGGTGGTATGGATTAAACCTAAGGTCTTGTGCATTCTGTAACACTGAACTACACCCCCAGACTTATTTTTTTCTTTTGCAAAGACAGGGTCTTACCATTCCTTTTTTTTTTTTGGAGACAGGGTCCCCCTATGTAGCCTGTGCTGGCCTCAAACTCACAAGGATCATCCTGCCTCAGCCTCCCAAGTTCTGGGAGAGACAGGGTCTTATGTAGCCTGGGTTGAACTCAGACTCAAGATCCTCCTGTCTCGGGCTCCTGAAGCATTCAAATTTGTATTGTTTTCTTTTTACATAGTCAACTGATTAGGGGTGCATTAATTTGATTGAAGGAATCTGAAATCCAGGGTGACACATGTCAAAGGCTGCTAGCCTCAGGCCAGTGCTGGGGTGGGCAAGGAGAGGCAGAGGAGCTCATTAAAGGGTGCAGTAGGGACACCACTAACAGACCTGTGTTCGGGCAAGTTCCCTCTTCCTTACAACAATGAGCCACTAGAGACCAAGATTAGATGACAGAAAAACTAGATGCTGTCCCAGCACTGTTACAAAAATCTGGGCAAGCTGGGTGTGGTGGCTCACGCCTGTAATCCTAGCACCTGGGAGGCTGAGGCAAGGAGGATCACCTCGAGTTCAAGGCCAGCCCAAATTACATAGTAAGGCCCTGTCTCAAAAAATCCAAAACTTAATTAAATAATTAATGAAGTGTAATAGGCAAGCAGCAGAGCAACAGGTATATATGATATAGTTTTATAAAATGCAGTAATAGATATGTTTGCATATATAGAGAAAATAATATGGAATGCTATAAACTAAATGTTTATTCTTAGGGTTGGGATTATGAGGGAGTTTCACTTTGTTTCATATACTTTAAGTTTGATTTTAACAGAACAAGTTTGACTTATTAATCTCAATTTTTTCATTAATAATGATGGTACCCCACCTGCCAAAAAGAAAAACAGAAAACAATCAAAAAAAGAGTGGTCTGTAGGTATATATTTGTTAACACAATAAATGACCAAAATATTCAACAGAAAAAAGTTTTCCCATATTTTCAAATTTTAGAATACCAATGTATTTAAGCAGGTGTAGCACAAAAAGTGAACATATCTACATAAAATCTGTTTGCTTGTTTTAGGGGTACTATGGATCAAACCTAAGACCTTGAACATGCTAGGCAACTGCTGTACTACTGAGCAACATCCCCACCCCTAAGCCAAAATATTACAGCTTGCAGGTTCTGAATTGGTTTTAGTTCCCCCCTTTTCCCTGTATTTTCTAATTTTTCTACACTGAACATTATTATTTAAAGCAAATATTTTAAAATTTCAATCATGACTACTTACTAAACTATACAAATTTAATCACAATGGTTCATCTCTTTTTCTGAAAATTTTTCTGAAATATTAAAAAAATAAACTCCTGCTCTTTTCAAGTTAGACAACTCAAGAGTTCCAGTAATTCCAACACACAAGAGGGACAGGAACTTACTACCTAGGAGACTCTCATAGAAACAGGAGCTGTGTTTTTTATTGTAAAATGGACCGTTCTATTCCATCCTCATACATCCTCTGCCTCTTGCCCCTTCCCCCTCTTCTCCTTGGGAGGGGCACAAAGACCACTTCCACTGGCTCAGAACACATCTGATCAAGTAATGGCCTTTGAACAGCTCCCTTCAGTGCTTATGGTTGCCACCATTCACTGTCAGCAAATAATCATAGGACAAACCATTAGATTTGGCAGCTGGGATGTCTATCAACTACTAACCATCTCAGGTTTTGAAAGGGGCCAATCAAGAGTGTCTAATTCAGCCATGCCAGTTAGCTCTGTTAGATCTGTAACCCAGCAAAGAAAATAAGAACTGGGAGAAACAGCATGGCGGTCTGAGTGTGAGGACCACCGTGTTGGGCCACACAGGGATCCTACAATGCCCTGCCCTTCTCTGACCACTGGGTCCTGTTCAAAAGTCACCTCCAATGTGAGTCTTCCACCATTTATGGATTGCTCCTCCTGGGGCCTCTGCAACTCTACACACTTCTGTGGTGGTGCTTAGCACATCTCTGGTATTTTAACTATTTGTTTAAACCTCTGTCTCTCTAGTAGGCTGTGCACTTGAGGGCAGGGACTGGGTCTTATTCATCTCTGTGGCCCGCCCACAACCTGGCACAATAGACATTTGCTGAATGACTGACTGAATGAATTAGTAAAATGGAGGCAGTGAGAGAACAATAAATCAAACAGACATGTGTACTTGGGTGGAAAACTGAAATTGGAGAAAAAGAGGGCTTTATTTTAGCAGAAGCTGAAAGGCCCGCAGAGAGGATTTAGTAAGCCAGAAGTTTACTGAAACTTGACAACAGACCTTAAAGGTGACCAGAAATGCAACACTTGGATTGCCTGGAGAGAGGAATAGTGTATGAGTCACAAGACACTCAAAGCCAGAGGAACTCCACACCAGATAGATCTATCCCTTAGCTCGACCAGACAGAAGTAAGTCAGTGAGGATCTGTTATTCCACATTTCTGTACCTGCCCACCTAAAGACTATGTGAAAATATTCTCGCTACCTGGAGTAAAGCAGATTTTGTGGTACTAAAGAAATACTTCGCCAACTTCTTTTTTTTTTAAAGTGGTGCTAAGACTTGAACATGGGGCCTCACAAATGCTAGGCAGTGGCCCAGCTCTTGGCCACTCTTTAAGGAATCACTGGAGGAACTTGTAAAAACAAATTTCCAGGCCCCTCCCATCAAGATTTTGATTCACTGAGACTGGATTAGGACCCACACATCTGTACTCCTTTTTACTGTTTGTTTGTTGAGACAAGGTCTTGCTGCGTAGTTCAGGCTGTCCTCAAAATTGCAGCAATCCTCCTGCCTCAACCCCCCAAGTGCTGGAATTACAGGTGTGCACCATCGGGCCTGGCGAAAATCTGTACTTCTTCTTCTTTTTTTTTGCCCCCCAGTGCTGGAGATCAGCTCAGGGGATTGCACTTGCTAGGCAAGCACTCTACCACCGAGCTGAATCTCCAGCCCCTGAAATCTGTACTTCTGACAAGTACTGTATTTGCCAATAGCTCTGAAAAGTCAGGCAAGTTTGGAGACTGTTGCATTCAATAACCCTGTCTGGAGCCAGGCACGATGATACACTCCTATAACTCCAGCACTCAGGAGGCTGAGGCAGGAAGATCATGAGTTCAAGGGCAGCCTTAGCTACATGCCAAGTTCAGAGCCAGCCATGTATTACATACCAAGTTCCTATCTCAAACAATCCATCCATCCATCCTGTCTGAATTGTGCTGGGTGGTTCTGCTGACCTAGTGTGAGGAGGGGTGAGGGGAAGATCAGGAAGAATACTGTCTGCTCCCAGGCCCCAGGAGAGAACACGGAAGTGCAGGTGCTCACAGGCACTAAGTCATACCACAGGCACTGTTACAACAGACTGTCTGCCATCCGGAGTGAGGAACATGAGGGAGTGCTATAACCACACCCGGATCCAATAAAATTTGCATGAAAACGGCATGTGTCTAATGCAAGCCTGTCGTTCAAATTTTCTGAGAACTAAACAAATACAGGGAGGATTAGCCTTCCACTCCCACTAGGATAATGTATTTTTCCGCCCACATATACACTTCGGAGAGTAGCTGCGTCTGGTGGTCTGCAACACCTGACAGGTGTGCTGGTACATAGTTTCACAAGAGGATATGGACCCAAATGACCAAGAGACAAGCCATGAGCAGTTTGGGACCCACATGACTTCAAACTGGCCAGTGAGTGGTATTGGCCCTACCACAATTTTTTTGTTTTTTGAGACAGGATCCCATGTATTTTAGGCTGTACTTGAACTCAATATGTTGCTCAAACTGACCTCGAACTTGCAAGAATTCCTCCTGCCTCAGCCTCCCAAGGGCTGAGATTACAGATGTGCACTATCACACCTGGCTAAGCCTGCCCAATCTTGAATCCCCAATACCAGGCACACAGAAGGATGCACACGCTGGGTAGTACAGAGAGGAATTATGTTCCCAACCTCTCCGCACCACTTGGGATCAACAGACCCGGCTTGGCACAGCAGCCCACAAACAAGATGACCGACAGTGGTGGGAGGAGGCGTGCGGAGGTGGGGTGGCCAACTCAAGTCCCTTCAGGGCCAGAGGTAACAGGGAAGATGATCTTTTAGTCACCACTAGAATGTACATTTACACTGATAAGGAACCTTATCTTCCAGAGAAGCAGGGTAATGTTAAGTAGTTTTCATTTATAACTCTGTACGGGACCCTGAACAATTAGGTACAAAATAAACACATGATTGGAAAATTCTGGAGGGTCCCCAATTCATACGTACACTTTTCCCCTAGAGAACATGCTTGGCAGACAGACAGCAAAGATTACAACTACAACCATAAAATCTTTCTGCTCCAACACAAAAGAGTAGGTGCTGCTGCAACCCTACCTCAAAACACTTGTATTTTAGTCAGAGGTGGCCATGGCTGGAGGGACTTTGGGAAACAAAGAAAAACATTTTCAGCACTGAACAGATGACACCCTAAGTACAACTGAATAAAACAGTCTCTTTGCCTTCAGGAAGTTCCACTCTAAACAATTAATTATGATGGAAGTGATCAGTGCTACACTAGAGATTATACACGAAGGGCCACTAACCATATGTAAGTAAATAACGTTTATCAATGGCTTCCAACCAACCAGTCTCCATTCCCAGAGTCTCCCAGCTCCTACACGGTGACACTGTCATCACGCTTATTTTCTAGGGGAGGATACCTGGACACAGGAACTGGAGATAACCTGCACATCCAGTAAGTGCTGTGCCCAGGATTTGAACCCAGGCAGGCTTAGCTCCAGAATCCCTGCTTTTTTTTTTTTTTTTTAAATGGTAGCCAAAAAATTAAAAATTAAATGGTAGCAAAGTTTCATTTATTGACGGTAGGGGGGAAAAAACCAGAAGGAGGGGGAGGACTCTGCAGAGTGAGCTTGGGCCAAGTAGGAGGAGGAAAAATAGAAATGCATCCTTCAGTGTAGGGTGAGCTACCGTGAAGAGAACCAAAAGCCGGAATCCCTGGTTTTAATCACCACTTTATATTCATTTTTGGAGAGAGGCTTTCAAGTCTGCCTCAGAAAGGTTGGGATGTTATCACAAAAGCTGCTGTGGGACTGAGTCTACAAGGTTGACTGTTAGGACAAACACTGAGAGTGGAGATAGAACACAGTGGTGAACCTCAGACATGCATGCTGCAGCGGGTTATAAGTTATCACCAAAAGCTTTAAAAGGTTCACTATCACTGATAAGAGTGTATCAAACCCACAGCTTGACCCTGGCTTGGTGGCAGACACCTGGAATCCCAGCAATTGGAAGCTGAGGCAGGAAGACAGCAAATTCAAGCCCAGCATGGGAGGTTAGTGATTTAGTGAGACTCTATCTCAAAATAAAACATTTTTAAAAGGACTGGAGATGTAGTTCAGTGCAAAGGCCCTAGGTTCCATCTTCACTACTGCAAAACAAAACAAAAACATGAAATCTTCAGACACTTCAAGTTTAGTGCTGGTGTCTACCTCAGGAGTCACTGACCCACAGTACACTTCCCTTCTTCATTAAATAGTTCTACATAACACAACCACCATTCTAAATTTTCAAAGCATTCTGACAGTAATTCATTTGATTTGGCTAAAAACTTTGTTCAATGAAAGGGCCACTGTGGTGGTGCCTGCCTGTAATCCCAGCACTCAGAAGATTGAGGCAGGAAGATTGCTCCAAATTCAAGGCCAGCATGGGTTACGCAGTAAGACCAAGGCCAGCTTGAACTACAGAGTGAAATCTTTGTCTCAAAGGGAAAAAAACAAAACGAAATAAACCAAGAAAGGCATAACCTTCATTACTGAACAAAAAACTGATGTTAAAAGATAAATGTCTTGTTTAAGAATATAAAGCTAGATTAGAATTTTGATCCCAGGTCTGTTCTCTTTTCTTTCTTTCTTTTTCTTCTTCCAGTGCTGGGGTGGAACGCAAAGCCTAGTACAGCCTAACCAAGCACTCAACCACTGAGCCACATACATTCCTAGCCTCCCTGGCTTTTTTTTCTTGGGGCAAGGGGCTGGGGATCGAACTCAGGGCCTGAGCTTGCTAGGCAAGCACTCTATCACTGAGCTAAATCCCCAACCCTTCCTGGCCTTTTCATACTATTCTTTGTCCACTATTATTTCTTTGTAGTTAACATCCAAATCAGATACAATAAAACTAACTTATTATTTGCAAAATGAACATTATAGGATAAACAATTTTTATGACTCTTGAAAATATCCATGACTTCTGAAAAGGTATTAACAATTCCCTCTATGCCCCAAGACCCTGAAATTGTCAAATTGTCACTTAATCCCCCCCTCCACCCTTCTGGGTATTGGAGAGTCAAACTCAGGGCCTTCACAGTGAACTACATCCCCAGTCCTTTTTTTGACACACAGTTTATTAAGTTGCCCAGGCTAGGTTTGAACTTGAGATCCTCCTGCCTCGGTCTCTGAGTCCTGGAATTACAGTCATGTGCCACTAAGCCTAGCTCATCTTTTAAATGAGATAGCCAGCTATAAGAACTGTGTCTGGTTGCTATTAAAAAATAGTCCACAATGCTGGGCATGATGGTAAAGCCTATAAACCCAGAACACCTGGGAGGTTTGAGGCCAGCCTGGACAATTTAGATCCTGTCTCAAAATAAAATTTAAAAAAGGGCTATGAATGTAGCTCAGCACTCCCTGGGTTCAATCCCCAGTACTAGAGAAAGGGAAAAAAAAGTAACTATGCATCATTACTAAAGATTCATCTAACACGGAATGTGGTCTTTCCATTTTCTTAAGAAGTAGTCAAGAGGGAAACAAATGAGAGAAAAAAAGAAAAAATAATTAAGAGGCTAAAAAGAGTCATCACTTTCAAATCTATACCTGTATCTAATTTTAGACCAAGAAGGTGAATTTTAGACCAAGAAGATAGTAGTAGTTGGTTATGGCTGGAAATGGGTGGTACAGCCAGGCTTATAGCTATCTGTACACAAAGAATGTAAATAGAGCCACACAGAGAAAGAGACAAAAATATGGCTGATGATGTGAATGATGTCAATCTTAAAGCAAAGCTGAAAAAGGCAGAGGAACTGGATCACATCTCAGAGACACTGGCCAAAAGACAAAATTTTTTATTACTAGATTTTATCATGTTTTTCTTATTGTAGCCAATAAATTACATATAGAAACCACTGATCTTCAAACATCCTCCTGCCATAGGTGATAATATAAAGGCTCACTAACGCACAAAATGATGTAATTCAAGGGCCTTTTTCCCCTTAAACCAGCTTCTGGCCTTTTTCTTTCCCTTTTTTGTGTGTGTATAGCTGAAACATAAGTGTCCAACATAACTCTAAAGAATTAAAAACATTCATCTCTTAGGAATCTCTGTAGGTTCTTTCTTCACAGAAGTAAAGTTAATCTTACATTGAAAAGAGAATGAAAAGATGACATTCACAGTTCAGCCAGAAATAAAGCTTTGTTAAAATACTACAATCTGTGAGAAAGGTGAGAAATTTTATTGCTCTAATTTTTCTTTTGGAAAACAAATCAGTGATTCTAAAACTTTCAACTGGCAGCTAATGTCTTCTCTTCTTTTAACTCAACTGTACTAAGGTTACAAACAACTTTTTCCAGGGAAATTAAGACATTCAACTTTCCATCCTCAACAGATGTCCTCTCACCTCATTTAAGACAGTAACCTAACTACACATGCTCCATGTCAAGAACCAGAGGATAAGTCCAGACTGCTGTCTCCCAAAACTCAAATCACAGAGTTGTGTTGGCTGCACAACTCAAACTTTCTAGGTCAAATATATATGACTTCTTCTAAATGGTATTTCACCTAAGGCACAAAGCAAGTTCAAACAAACAAAAAGCAACAAGCAAAACACTTAAGACACTGAGAGACTGAACTATAAGTATGACTACATCATCAGGCAGATGGTTAAACTAATCCGTCTAATGTAAAAGGTATGTTCATCTGTCCACTCAGAAAAACTGTATCTGCAAATAACCAATTCACTATCCCAACAGCCTGAATGTTTAAAAGGAGCAGAAGTAATCAAGGGATAGGCTAGCCAGGAGGAAAAGCAAGGGTTCCAGTGCTACGCAGACTGGTACAGACCCCGAGTGTGCCGTTCACTGGCTACTAGACAAGTTACTCAACAACTCCATGCCTCAGTTTCACAATTGGTAAAACTGGAATAACTCCTACCTTCAGTACCTGTGATGAGTCTTCAGTGGGAATAAACACAAAAGAACCTGGCACACAGCACACATTTAACTAGTTTTAGTTGACACCACTCCATTGCCAGCCCCACCCATAAATCTGAACAAGATTTTAACCTTTTAACAGGCCATTTAGAAAATTCTGGATTGGTTGATTCTTTTTAGATTGGTGCTTTACCACTGAGTAATATCCCAGTCATCAGGATGGTTCTATCCATCTATCATCTATCTAGGAGACAGGGTCTCACTATGCAGTTCAAGCTGCCCTTGAACTATGTAGCCAAGGCTGCCCTCAAACTCCCTGTGATCCTCCTGCCTCAGCCTCCCTAATGCTGGGATTACAGGCATGCGCCACCACACCTGGCTCATAAAATGAAAGTTTTTAAAGAGATGAAGAATTCTGTTGGTAGGCAATTCATACTGCAAGCATAGGGAAAAAACAAGTAAGAATACTAACAACACTATATTGTATGGATCACAAAATACACAGGTCATTTAGGTCAGAGTGCAAAAGGGTATTCCAATGGGGCAGAAAACAGATCTTATATGTTTGGCAGAGATTTATAATCTCAGGTTCCATGTATCCAGAGACATAGGTTGTCCTCTGTGTTCTGCTTCAAACTAGGTCTCTGATCCTGGGCAAGTTGCTCTACGGTACTTCTCTCGGCCTCAGTTTCCTGATCGGTAGGAATGAAGACACATGAGCTCTACATTCCTTTTGATCCATGTTTGATGAATGCCACTTGTCTGGTGCTGCTAACGTGTGGCAAATCAAAAGCAAGGGAGGGCATCCAGCAGGCAACAGATAAGCTCCAGCATAGATATATAGATTTCGGGAACCATCAGCGGAGGAGGTGGTAGCTGAAGACTTGGGTGTGAATGATATCACCCAGGAGGAATGCAGTGTGAGACGTGAAGGTAGCCAAAAAAGGAATCGTGGTAAACTAGCATTAAAGAACAGGCAGAAAAAGAGATGGTACTGAGATACACTGGGGAGACCAGGAAGGTATGAGAAGAAAGGACACAGAGGAAAGAGAGAAGGTGGGTGTACAGTCACAAATGTAAAATAAGCATTAAAAATTTTGCCCTGGGTTTAACATCTAAAGCACCAGTGGCCCAGTTAAGAACAGTTTTAAAGGAACAGTGAAGGAAGAAGGCAGACTATTTAGCATACTAAGGTATGATAAAGAGGTGAAGTGAGTGCAACAGATTTGATTTCTTTCTTTCCTTCCGTTTTTGGCAGTACTAGGGATTGAACCCAGGGCCTTCACACTGAACTATATCTGCAAGCATTTCTTATTTTGAGACAAGGTCTTGCTAAGTTGCCAAGGCTGAGCTCAAACTTGTGATCCTCTTGCCTCCGCCTCCTAGATATTTTCTTCTTTCAATACGATGCAAAGGAAATAATATACAAGGCAGTAGGTATAGAATGCTAGAGTCAAGAGATGTGGGTCTTTTCTTAAAGACAGGTAAATTATATGTTGTAGAGAAAGAGCTACTGGAAAGAAGTTGAAATACTGTTTCAACCAACAAATACTAAGAAGTGCCTATGTGAAAATGTCATGATCATAAAGTTTACAGTCTCTTCCAACATAAAGACGTCCATAAACAATTCTATACTTAATGATTTAATTATATCTTGGATGGGGAGGGTAAGCCAAGGGCTCTGACAGACTTCAACAGGCTACCCATGGAACCACTTCATTCAGCGGTTAGTTCTAGGGCTTCCCAACCTAGGCTGGGAATAGGGTAAATGTTCTGGATCTGTCCTTTTGGGTGTGGAAATGTTTGTCCTTGGCCCATGACAGCTTGCCAAAGCCTGAGGAAGCAGGAAGCCCTGAGCCAGTCACCTCAAATAGGCAGTCTTTTTACTCTACAATATGGCATAATTATCATCTTCTGTGTTAGTCAAAACGTACAAAAGGCTGAAAGCATTGAGGGATATTAATGATACTTCTTCAAAAAGGAAAAAAAAAAAGGAAGATAAAAATGGGTCGGTAGATACAGATGCTGGGGGGAGCACCAGGAATGGGGACAGACAGTAAGCAAATACTGGCTTGATGACTTTTAACTCTTTCTGCACAGGAATAAATGGTTTTTGTCTATTTTTTTCTCTACATTAATTTACTGTTTATTTCATACCAGTGCCATTCATCTACAGTAACTCATTTATTCCTCAAAACAATCCCAAGGGTTGGCATTATTATGATCTGTTTTCAGGTGAGAAGGTGAGGCACTGAGAGACTAAGTGACCTGCACAAGGACACAACACTGAGAGAAGCAGCTTTATCCTTCTAAAGGCTTTCTGCTGAGAAGGACAGAGGAAATGGGACAGTTTCGACAGGTACTCACTGAGGCTTCCACAGCAACAGGAGGCGCATGCTCAGAGGCTGTAACTTAGCCTCTGACGACGTTGACTTACCTTTAAAATGAGGATAACAGGCCTATGCATTATTAAAATAAATAATATAGGCAAAGTGCTTAGTTCCTAGGACAGAGTAAACACTACTTTAATTGTAGAGGAAGTTAGCTCAACAAATGTCCACTTATGCCAGACACTGCTGAAAGCCCAAGAAGACAGAGAACAGAATTTTTGGTAGCTCCAATTTCCAGTTTTGTGGTTTCCTCCAGTAGGCCCTGGAAGAAGGCTAATGACTGCAATAACTCAGAAGTGGTAGTGATAGAAAGAGGGTGGAAAGCAGCAGGGATCTTGGCCAGCAAGTATTTACTGAACAACAATCAACAATACATACTTGCTGAATAAATGACTCGCAGTATCATCAACCTAACTTCTATACTTTTTTGAAGTCTCTGTGGGAAACAGACACAGAATTCAGTTTGAGCTGGAGCACTCAGGAGTCTGAGGCAGGCGGAGCTCTGTGAGTTCAAGGCCAGCCTGGGCTACATGGTGATTTCAAGGACAGTCTGAACCATATAGCAAGACCTTGTTTCAACCAAAAAGAATTCGTCTTGGGATGGCATAACAATCACCCTCAGAAAGAAAAAAGAGAATTCTAAAAGGAGAGAAAGGCTGAAAGGAATATGGGAAAGGGTATTAGGAGGATGTAAATGTTCCCTTCTAGGCTAATCCTCCTTCTCTATGCCCAAGACTTGCTTTTCTCTTCTAACGAAAGACAAAGCCATGAACAAGTGATCAAGAATAGAAAAAAATTGAAGATTAAATTATGATTTAGGGGAAACATTAAAACTGGAAGTTTTCTTGCGTATGGCTTATAAGGACCCAGGGGAAAAGGCAGAGACTAAATGAAGAGATGACTGGTGGTCCAGCGAATGGCTTTCAGGAACACAACAATAAAAGTGGGGAGAGGTCATATCTGGTAAAAGAGCAAGGAAGGGGAAGCACCTAAACTCCACAGTGTTTACCCTGGATCATACATTCAACAGCCAGCCAGCTGCTGCTTCTGGTTCCTCTTTTACTAAGACAAAATTTAAAATAACTTGCTGGTAGTCACTATTTTTAAAGATTAAATAAAAACAACCTATCCCCCACCCAATGTAGCCTCAGCAAAAGAATAAATGTTAAATGTTAATAACACTCTTAGGAATAGAGACTCTTAGGGAAGGGTGAGGAAGTAATCCCACAGAATAAAAACAATTGTAAGGTTATAACTTGCAAGAGAGCTATCCACAGCATTTCAGTGGGATGAAAGTTGCTATCCTTAACAGTCAAGAAAGCATTTTAAAAAGGAGATTAAAATAAAAAATATGATCAACTGGCTAAGGACTCTTATAAATGACATAATTTTATAAATACCTGTCCATCAATATTTAGGAAATGTAACTTTTGGTTTGGCTGATACAGGATTCTCTATTTCTGTAATTTGTGTTTATTGTCCCCCTAGAGATATTTAACTCTCCAATATTATTACAGAAAAATCTATTTTTTTCCTGTAATTTCACTCTAGGAAAAAAAAAAACAAACCCACACATACACAACAAATTCCGTATCCTAAAATAGCAAAGACAACAATGCAAGGAATAATTCAGTGTTCTAACAGATATTTCCTGTACTTCACTCAATGTACTAATCACAATCAAACTAAGAATTAAAAGGAAAAAAACACTACTCCCAATAATAACAAAAAATCCTGCACAGCATTCTTTGTCCCAAATAAAACACCATCACATGTCCAAATATATTATAAAAAGTTACAAACTGTCAAGGCTGTTGTATTTGGAAATGTAAATATTAAGCAATATAAGCACACCATATAACGACAGTAATGGTTGGTAGTCAGAAAAGCCATTATTATTCTAGAATAAAAACCAGAAATAAGCAAATGCTGAATTTGTTCAATTATGTTTAGGTGTTATACCTATATACCTATACTATATACTTGGAATTTTTCACAAGTATTAAAATTCTTGCACTAAAAATACTTTGTCATTGTGAATCTGAAATACTGCTTCCACAGTCTCTTTCATATTGCTTGTGTGTTTGTTTTAGAGACAGGTTCTCACTATGTAGTCCAGGCTGGTTTAGAATTTGAGAATCTCCAGCCTCAGCCTCTTGGAGTACTGGGATTACATTCCAGAATTAAATTATTTAAAACCACAATCACAGCTGGGCACGGTGGCATTCACTAGTAATTCCAGCATTCAGAGGCGGAGGCAGAAGGATCTCTGAAAGTTCGAGGCCAGCCTGAACTGCATAACAAGACCATGTGTCAACACCCCCAAGCCCCCAAAATAGAACGCAATCACAATACTTTTACAGCGAAAGGGGAGGAAACACTATTACAAATGCTGAACACAAAGGGGAGAAAGGAAAAAACAAAAAACAAAAAACAAAAAACCAGCCAAGCATAAGCAGTTTTCAGGCCAAAGGGTTTAATGAAAGCCAAATACCTGCCCAGCCTCTTTTCTTTTGTCTTCTATACAGACACTTTTAACTGGGCAAATTACTACTCAGAATAAAGACCACCTTTCCCAGTACCCACAGAATAAAGTGTGGTCAAATAACTAAGTTTTGGTCAATGTGGTATCAACTGAAAGAATCTATGCAACTTCCAAGTACTGCTCCTAAATGAAAAGGGTATGTCCTCTCTTCCCTTCCTCCCTCCCTCCCTGATGGCTGAATCGGGACTGTGGTCATCAGCCACTGTGGACCACAGAGCAAGAGGACAGAACTGACAATAGTAAAGGAACAGAATAGAAGGAGCCTAAAGCCTGATGAACAAATGAGATAATTTTCTTTCAGTTGCTACAAATAATTGCTGCTTTTTGGTGTTCCCACTAGAACCACAAACCACAGTACTAAAACTTCTAAAAGCTAATTTAACTGTTATGATAGCAAGATTTACCCCTTATAAACTTACAGTGCTGCCAGGCATGCTAGTGCATGCTTATAATCTCAGCACCCAGGGAGGCTGAGACGGGAGAATCACAAGTTTGAGTCCAGACGGGGCATCATGGAAAGACTCTGTCTCAAAATTGAAAAAGGGCAGGAGTGGAGAGGTGGCTAAGTGTGAAGGCTCTCGGTTCAAGCCCCAGTACCACCAAAACAAACAAAAAAAAAACTTCAATATCAATCCTCTTAATAAAAATTTTTGTATCTAGCATAAGCTTATATAAATGAAGTCCTGATCTAGGCTGAAATCTTACAAACTTTGGTTTACTTATTTGAAATCAGAGTACTGCAAAGAAATTCTTAAAACCTAATGTAAAATTATCTAAAAACACATCAAAAGTCTTCAGCCAGTTGATCCATACGCGCATGCTATTATTAATACTTCTGGTAGATGCTGTTTCCATGGAAGGTTTTACCACAATCAAAATGGCTTTTGTTCCTCGGCACCACAAAAAACAAAACAAAAAAACAAAAAAAACAAAAAACAAAATGGCTTTTGTACATGGTATTTGTGTTTATTTTCATTAACAAAGTAAATACAACAATCACCTGATATACTCTGAGTTCCCCATAACAACATTATCAAATAGGCTGGGGGTATAGCTCAGTAGAGCACTTGCCTATCATACTCAATGCCCTGGGTTCAATCCCCAGTACACTTTTTTTTTTTGAGACAGTCTTGCTATGTAGTTCAGGCTGGCCTTGAGCTCACTATGTAGACCAGATTGGCCTCAAACCCTTGGCAATCTGCCTGCCTCTGCCTCCAGAGTGCTGGGATTACAGGTGTACACCACCAAGCCTGGCTCCCATAAATTCTTAAAACCACTAAATATACAGCTAATAAACACAGAGCACTAGGCTTCTTTTCAATAGTATAAAGGGAATGCTGACAAAGAAAGGAAAAGAAGATAAGTCATTGGGAAGACCTGATTTGACGAAAAGTAATGGGATTATCTTTTAAAATGTATTTGAAAGTCTAGATCATTCATATCTGTGTGATGTTTTAGAAATTAAGAGATCTAGGTTCTAAACCTGATGTATCACTTACTAGCTATGTCTCTTAGGAAGAGTTACTCAATGTTTCATCTGTAAGAGAAAATGGAGTTCTCCCACAGGATTGCTAACAGTTTGAACCACCGGCGGTACATGCGTGACTTGTACTGCCTGATGGGACTGTCCCACGCTGCCCGATGGGACAGTCCCACGCTGCCCGATGGGACAGTCACGTATGTACCACCAGCGGTTCAGAGCTGCCCAGCAGCAAGACATATGGATTACAGCACCATCGTGAACGTGTTCAGTGAGAAAACGTGTACACGACTGACCATAAAAAAATAGGCTACTAATGTGTAATGTACTGTGTGTGTAAGGCATACATGCTGCCACTATGCTTGTTTTTATTTGTGGGGATGGTGTGGTGCTGGGGTTCAAACTCTGGGCCCTGCACTTGTTAGGCAAGCACTCTACCACTGAGCTAAATCCCCAACCCCCATTTTTATTTTTTAAACGGTCTTTACTGCATCTAAAATTTAGTAAATCAGGTGTTGGGCATTTAGCTCAACAGCAGAGAACTTGCCTCAGAAGTGCGAGGCCCTGAGTTCGATCCCAGCACCCCCCCAAAAAATAAATAAAATTTAGTAACTCAAAGCACAGTTATTCAAAAGATATTATCATCTATAAAATAGGCCACAGTAGTGGGTATGTACACACAAACTTCTAAGTCTTTTATAAGAATTTTTAAGCAACCCATCATTGTATTTCTATTTGCTCCATGAAACAGAGGTCTTCTGTGCATCTGAAATGATGCTAGCCATGCACCACCCTGGAAAGAAGTGGGAAGAGCTACTCAATTACCTTGTGAAATGCTCACTGATATATATCCTGTTTCAACAAACAGAACATTGCCAAAAATTGACCGATTACCAGACCATAAACACACACTAAAAACATTGTTCATCTATCAACAATGCAATTTAATCAATAAAATAACTTATAAAGAGCAGCCATAAGAAATAGTCTACTACTGTGCCATTTACTTATAATATACACAGAGCATGTATATTACCCCTTAAGGTTAGCTCATAAGGAAATGGAATAAAGTTGGTAATATGTTTGCACATATTGCTTGTTACATTTAGCACGTCTGTTTCTCGAAGTGTATATAATCAATCATATTTAGGAGCATTACGGAGTTTGCTATTTAAAGGATTCATAGAATATATCTTTTTTTTTTTTTTTAAACTACAAATAATGCTCAAAGGCTTATTCTGTGCGTAGCACAGTATTCAATGCATATCACTATCTGGGTATCAAGAGCTTGCATGAAATGTAAAACAATACAAAGAAAGGAATTTGGTGCTCTGGCCGATGCCAAGGTCAACATTTCCCCAAAGCGTTCTTCTAATTCACCAAGCCAAGGCCTGGAACCAGTCCATGGCTTAATCATCATTGTGAATTTATCCTCGAGCAGTTCCGGAGTAAAGACTGCAGTTCCACTGGATCCTGTACCAGCAGAAAAATCAGTTTCAAACACCAAAGGTGACCAGGTAGCTTAAAAATCTGAAAGACAACCAACAGTCTTCCACATTACTGAAATAGAGCACTAAGCTGTTACCTCTCTTCTCTTTTCCTGACAATCACAAAATAACTTAGACCTTTAAAAAAAAAAAAAAGATCCAATGCCCAAACAATTAACTTGCTGTATTTATTAGTCTAGGCCAGTGATGGCGAACCTGTGGCACACGTGCTGCAGCTGGCTGTTTGTACCACTGAAAGCTCTAAAAGGTCTGCCATCACTGGTCTAGGCAGTCAAATGGAGTCTAACCCAAGTATCCGTTTCTAGTTGCTGTTGGGGTTTTTTTTGTTGTTGTTGCTGTTGTTTTGTGGATGGGTATTGAGACAGGGTCTCCCTCTGTAATTCAGGCTGGTCTTGAACTCCTGGTGGTAAGCCTCAGCATGAACCCAGGGATTACAGCCATGTGCTACCACACCTGGCTTCTTGCACTGTGATACTCGCTCTTCCCAATTCTTCCCATTCTGCCTTGTTCTCTTTTCAGACCTGAATATAGTGCATGCAATACCATATTTTCTTTTTTCTTAAATGGCATGGCCTTGCCTATTTTTCTCTTTAAACCAACATCACTTGTTTATTTCCTGGAAAAAATAGTGCAAAATTAAATATTAAATTTTAATTTAAAAGCTGACTGTATTAACAAGAGAAACGTATATACTAAATTATACTTGGTTTCTTTGGTAGTATCACACCATTTGTGAGTGTACATAGTCCTGATCTATTCTGCTCCCTCCCATTTCTTTGTACTAATAATTTCTTTTCTGTTTTTTGAGACAGGGCCTCACTATGTAGTTCAGACTGCCCTTGAACTCTAAGTGGTCCTCCTGCCTCAGCCACCCAAGTGCTAGGACCACAGGCATGTGCCACCACACCCAGCCTATACTGATAGATTTCTGAGTAGAAAAAGTGGGAGCTACTTAAGCATATTAATGGACCAGCCTGGCACCTGAAACACATAAACCTGCTCAAGGCTGACAAGGGAGAGCTCCAGAACTCTTATGAGTTCTCTGTGATCCAAGTCTAAGCAGCTAATAATACATATTTGGGGGGTGGTGGTGGTGCTGGGGATCGAGTTCAGGGCCTTGTGCTTGCTAGGCAAGAGCTCTACTACTGAGCTAAATCCCTAGCCCAAGAGTTTTTTTAATAGACTAATTAGAACTTGAAGTAGATTTCATTTTATATGGTACATAATTATTTAGATTTTTTTTTAAATTTAGATGTTTTTCTAGACTAATTTGGTTTAAATGACAGGTTAAATACAACACAAGAGGTAGAAAGAATTACAGAACACTACCACAGCCAACAAGAATAGCCTAAAGAAGGAAGAAAAGCAGTTACTAACTGGCTAAAATATAAAAACCAAACCATTTTTCAATGAAAAGTATCTCCCTGATCAATCTATTTCACACATTTGGTATGTGGATAGTATATCTTAATATGTATACACATAAAAGTACACACACATACATACAATATATGTTACTAATCTTCTATTCAGCCAATACTGATTGCCTGCCAAGAGTCAAGCCGTGATCTAGGCTTCTGGGGTGTGCCAAGGCAGACGAGGTCCGCCTCTGGAGCTGGTATTTGAAGGAAGAGACAGGCAATAAATGAATTATAAACATAACATAGAATGAAGGCGAAAAGGCCTGAGGAGAAAGTTAGGAGGAGAGCAAGGTATAGGCTGTAGATGGGCAAGGTAGGGTGCAGTATTAAACAAAGCAACCAACTCACTTGAGAATGTAAGATGTGAGCAAAACCTGAAGGAGAGAGTCAGCCATTCTAGTACCTTGTGAACAGTTTTCCAGGGAGCCCTCCAGGAACAGGACACAGCTATACAAATGATTGAATTCAGAAATATAAACACATCCTCGGCTTTAACACCCTAGACAAAATCAGGCTTCTTCCTAACCCCCTCTCATCTCTGGAAAATAATTTTCAGAAGGAAGAAGATAAATAGGAATCCTAGGATTGTACAGAAACATTAAAAAAAAAAAGCCACCTATTTAACAACCGATCGATTAAAATGGTTACCTAAACAAGGTAGGTAAATGTTCTCCTGGACTAGCCAGTGGAGGGAAAGAAATGAGCCCACTGGCAGCTAATCCCAGGCCAGGTTCGCAGGGCCCGGCCTCACTGCTCTTTGTAAGGTATGCTCCAAACCAAAGATGCCAGCAGGAGGACGCCACACTGCCAGAGAGGCTGCTCCTTCACATAGGAAGTACAGCTAGTTTCACCCACATTAATGCACATGCTGTAACAATGACACTGCTGTGAAGAATAACAGTCAACTACTCCAGTATCAGTCAATACTGTTAAATAAAACAGTAAATTCTCAGAAAAAATTTTATCTTCATCTGATATTAGCTGGTAAAGACCAAGGGGTGTTTTGGGAAATCATTTGAGACATGGAAAGATGTCTGAATCAACTGCTCTAGCTCTATCTTTAAAACTGAGGGGTGGAGATGTATTTAATTCAAAAATGTATGGTTCCTCAATTTGCTTGTCTTCTACTCTGAATGAGTAAATGTTAATTACTATTATGAAAATAGCTCTTTCAGATTCTATAAAGCTGATACCATTTCTAGACATTTGAGTTGACTTACTAATTAAACACGTGTCTGTCAGTATTTCGGTTTTCCCCCATGTTCAGTTAAGCTGCAGGAAATGGAAGTAGTTGAATGTGAATGTAAATACAGATGCCGCAGTAACAGAACCACTGTCATAAAATTGTATGATCAGGAAAAGAACAAAATAATATAGAAGATCACAATCTCATCTCCAACTGCTACCACAGAAAACAGGTAATTTTTTTTTATAAAAATGGTGCTAATAATTGTTACACTAATAAATAAGAACCAGTACCTCCAATCTCCTGACCACAGGCTATAATCATACCCTATGAAGCTTTCTACATAGACATCTGGTTGAATGAAGAAATAATGAAATCAGAACACTTCCTGAGGGGAAGCAACTGTGCACTGTTCAAGAGTCTTTAAAATGTTTGTATGTTTTGACTCTGTCTTCTTCAGAAATCTACCCAAAGACAGACAGAAACTTGTTCGTTCAGTGTTATTTTTATGGTGGTGAACCATGAAAAATGTTCAACAACTAGAAACCACTTTTAAAAATATTTTGGAATATTATGTATCCCAGGAAGGGGTTTACTAAAAATTTCTCTAGCAAAAGAACTCTCTTCATTCAGGAAAAGACTTGTTTAATATACAATACAGATAGTATAGTACAGCATAAAAAGCACTGCCTTTACAGGAAAATGATGTGGTTGGCAAGCAGATCCATGCCTAATTAGCTGTCTGACCATGCACAGATCATTTCCAGTCCTCTCTTAGTATCTTTATCTGTAAAATGAGAATATGAATATCCAACTTAGCTACCTCAGTGTTTCCCTGATATGTATGAACCAAAGGAAAGTGATAAATCCAAAAACATCTTAAAAGGCACTGGTAAACGATCACAGTCATCAAAGGTACTCCTGAAGGAGAGCTTTAAAAAGGAAAAGGCAGCCAGACATGGTGGTGCATCCTGTAATCCCAGCACTCTGGGAGGCTGAGGCAGGAGGATCATAAATTCAAGTCAGTCCGGGTAATATGGAATTCAGGAAGACCTCTTGTGTTAAAACAAAAACAAAAACAAAAACAAAAGACTGGGCACACAATCCAATGCAAAGGTCTTGCCTAACAGGCAAATGAATAGAAGAATTCACAAAAGACTGAGAAAATGGATGTTTTTAACTACTTATGTAATAAAAAAGAACTACCTTATAACGCAGGAAGATCATGAGTTCAAAACCAACCTGAACTACATAGCAAGTATGGCACACAGGCACTGCAGAAAAGAAACAGTTCATGGTGGGCAGAAGACAGCAAAAGCAAGCAAGCAACCAGAAGCAAGAGACAACAGCAGCCTCTCTCTGCCCCTTCTATCTAGGCTACCAATTTTAGGGTGGATGCCAAGCCAATCAGTGGACTAATTTAGTAATTACATGCCCTAATCCCAGCATCACATATTCTAGATCCAGCCATCTCTGAAAAAGCCCCACCTATCCCCAGCCCTTTTTATATTTTTATTTTGAGACAGTCTCACTAAATTGCTAAATTGTCTAGGCTAGGCTCAAACTTGGAAATCTTCCTGCCTCAGCCTCCTAGAGTGCTGGGATTACAAGGATGTGCCACCAAGTCCAGCTAGTCCCACTTTCTTTTTTGGGATCATGCAAACCAGGTCATCCCTTTGTGAGCTTCCTAGTCCTGGATACATGTCAAAGGAGAAAGGGGGGGGCGGTGGCATGGGGTGGGAGGGCGCAGCCTCTCTACAGCCTGTTGGAAGAAACAAGCAGGAAAGCTATGAGGCTCTGTGGCCTCACACTGGGGGCACATGTACACTCATGACCATCTTCCAGCTAGCCACGCACACTGCTTCTGTTCATGCTGCTTACCAACATACAAAACAGACACAACTCAACTCACAGACAAAACAAGGTCATTAAAACCATCTCTCCACTTTTCAGTTTTTCATCTCTATTTATGATTCTTACTTTGGTATTTCTGAAACAACTTTCCCTGCCAAAGGCCCTTTTTAATATACTAAATCATCTAACAAGTAAACTTAGAAACACAAAATGTCAATTATGAATCGCTAACAAATGAGATTCTTACATGAACCAAAAATTTAAAGCCATGAGGTTTTTCAGGTTACTATGTCTAAGATGGCAGCACCTGTTGGCAAAATGGGATAAATTATCTAGCTTTCCTGAACCCTGTAAATACCTGAAATACAGCAGGAAAGGAACCGTGCCAGGAGTTGAGCTGGAGTTAGGAAATCACAAAGGCAACAAAGAAATCCTAATGAGGGGAAGGCAGAAAATGTAGGGGAAGAAGGGAGAACAGTCTCTTTCCAGGGTGCCACGTACCACGTGCCATTTATGTAATTCTTTTCTCATACATTTTTACTCGAAGTCATCTGAAGATTTTTTTTTTCTGAAAACAAATGGCTTATTTATTAAAATGTAAGTCAATACACAGAGTTGTTTCCATTTTGTTTTGTTTTGGACAGGATCTTGCTATTTCACCCTGGGTGGCCATGAATTTATTACACAGCCCAGGTTGGCCTTAAATGCATGATCCTCCTGCTTCAGCTTCTAGTGTGCTGAGATTATGGACATGCACCCACCACTACACTTGGCTAATATACCGACTTTTTCGTGAATACACGTAACTGTCAAAGAGTAAGAGAAAATCATACATGAGCAACATGGACATAGTATTCGCCTCAATGATCACACCAAGATTATACTTTTCTGTTGCTGAACTTTTCTGTTGACAAAATGAGATTACTTTCTAGTTCTAAATATACTCAGCAATACACAAAGGGCTAGAGAGCCCAGCCGCCATGTGGGCTCGCTCACACACAGGACCAGACTGCTCCGCCTCAGTTTCATTAGAGCTAGCAGCTGCCGAAGTGCTATTCCTTTTGCCCCTTAACCTCTAATGTAATTTATACAGACGATTTAAATTAATGGTGTTTGAAAATCATTTTTTAAACATAACATATTATGTTATTCACAGCAGAGCTCCTCCTTTCAATATGATGAAAATGTCAAAGCGAGCCAAACTACAAACTGTATTACAGCTAAAAGCAGAAAGGCAGATCTTGAAGAGTCAACAAAACAAGCCCATTTAGATTTGTTATTCAAGGGTTACAGTGTTTTTTTACCTTGTTAAACTAAACCAGACAATCTTATCTAATAATCAGTTTAGTAAAATAAAAACAGCAAAACATTTTAAACTGCTATTTAGCACCAAGAAAGACCAGCAAAGTGTATTTCTTTTTTTTTACATATTACTACCTGTCTGAACGGGGTCAAACTTTTAAAATACACTGTGTTAATATCCTTGATGATGTTCACCTAACAATGCTAAACTCTCGACATTACATAAACCATTCTACTGATTAAGTATATAAATTTTAATCTGTATCACATAAGGTAATACAGGACCAAGCTTCATATTAATAAACTGACTTTACTTTCTAAAATTAAAGAAAATTCTGCTAAGTCTTAAATTCGGCCTAAACATCAACCAAATAAAAGAAGTTTGTTTTCTTTCTTTTTTTTTTTTTTAGTTTGCTTTCTTGTAAAGGCTTTATCTATAAAATCAAACCTAAATTAACCAGGTGTGTTGGTGCATGCCTCTAATTCCAGCACTTGGAAGGGTGAGGCAGAAGGATTGCTGTGAGTCTGAAGCCAGCCTGGACTACATAATGATTTCAAGGGTAGTCTGAACTACAAAGTAAGACCCTGCCTCAAAACAAAATAAAACCATAAATTAATTCTCTTAAAATTCCTTGAGATAAACATTACCTTACAGGCATGGGAATTCAGATCGAAGAGAAAAGTACAAAAGATGTCATGGTTTACATCCCCACTCAGGACAGCCCTTGGGTCTGTGATGTAGTTACTGAGACGTACAGGGGGCTCCTTGGGCTTCAAGGCTACATAATGAAAATGGAACAGCGGATGTGCTCCCAGCAGGAACTCTGGTACCATTTTCTGATGGCGCCCACACTTCATCGCCACTTGTGGTGCCAGTGACACCACATTCATGTCTCACAGGCTCTTTCTCATTGCCAAGTGAGTAGAATCATTTGCTAGGTGCAGCATGTCTTTATAATGGATTGTACTGTGTTTACCACAAAGCCAATAACTTCCGCACTTCTAAATAACTACAGTCAACTCTGCGCCTCTAGTAGGATTCTGCGTCTACAGCTATATACAAGTCTTGCTTAATGTACAGGGTTTGATGCACCCGCCAGCTTGAACCACGGGTGGTACGTGCATGACTGTCTCATCAGGTGGCTTATACCACTGGTGGTACAAACAGATCTAATCACTTTACTAATTTACTAATAAAATTAATAAAAAGCCGCCTGATGGAAGAGTCATACATGTACCACTGGTGATCCACGCTGCCAGGCAGCAGGACACATGAATTACAGCCCCATGATGAACACGTTAATTCTATTGAGTTGAAAATAATAAGAAATGCTGCAGAAGTATAAAAGGCAAGTTTAGCTCAGACTGAAATTTAGTTGCCTTATGTGCAGGGTTAGAGAGTATGGAGAAAGGTCTAGGGGCAGTATTAATCATGTCTATGTTCTCTAATGGACAAACCAGCCACAGGTGCCCAGAGAATATGACAATGCCCAAGAGCTTCAGAGTTCAAAGGAAGCACCTATCATTGACAGGCTGGGGCATACAGACATATTGCCTTATTTAAAAGCATCAATACTATAATCTGTGGAACAGTAACATAAATAGTAATAGTAATCTAAAATTTAAGAAATGAAAAAAAAATTAAGGAATGACATCATTTTCAACCTCTGCTATGTGAATCAGCAGCCCAAATACAAAATCTCTCATTTATACAACACAGTCTAGGAATTTTACGGTGTAGAATTCGGATCTCTTTTCGCAAAAGAATTAGAAAAGGAATACAATGCAAAGAAAATACATTTAGTTCCCAGCTTCTTGATCTTCAAAAATCTATGGAGAAGTGGGACAGATTTCTTTAATTCCTACTCTGCAAAAGACAATGCACCTAACTTGTGTTTTTTGCTGCTGTTGTTGTTTTGAGTCAAGGTCTCACTATGCAGTGCAGGCTGGCCTCGAATTCACAGTGATCCTTCTACCTCGGTCTCCTAAATGCTGGGATCATAGGTGTGTACCACCATGCCTGGCAATGCACCTAATTTGTAGTTATTCTTTTTTCTTTTTTTTGGTACTAGGGATCGAACCCAGGGTCTTGTGCTTGCAAGGCAGGCACTCTAGCCACTGAGCTAAATCCCCAGCCCTGAGTACACCTAACTTGTAAAAAGAGTTTCCTAGATGGATTCTGGTCCATAAACAAGCTAAAATTTGGGCTAGGAATTTAGCTCAATGGTTAGAGTGCTTGCCTTACAAGCATGAGGCCCTGAGTTTGATCCCCAGCAACAACAACAACAAAAAAAAGCTAAAATTTTAATTACAAATGTACAAGTTTTTATTGAAGTCTAATGAATGTGTATTTCTTTTAATGCTTTCAATAGAAATGATGATGACAACAATGATCCTCCAGCAGTAAGTGCCATGATACACTAACAATTCACTCCTTGGCCCCCAACTATCAACCCATACTCATTTCTCCGTGGTGGGTCACAAATGGTATCTTCGAAAAACATAAAGAGAAGAGGGAACCTGTGCTATAAATGTTTTTCTGCCTATTCCCTATCCCCCCACGCAAGGTAGAGAGGAGGGAAAACCAGCAGGAAGCCAGCTGTGGTAGCTACAAAAGGAGTTTAAGGCCAGCCTGAAGCACACAGTGAGACTCTGTCCCTGCCCACCTCAACCCCAAAAACCCAGGAGCAAGTCCAGGAGTAGTGATGCACAGGATTACAAGTTTGAGCCCAGCCTGGGAAATTCAATGAGACCAACTTTAATAAAGAAAAAAAATCAGGTATGATGGTGCATGCCTATGATCTCACCACAGTGGAAGCTGAGGCCAGTCTGGGCTACACAGTGAAACCCTGGCTCAAAAAACCAAAAAAACAGATGGATAGCTAGACAGACAGGTAGGCAGACAGACACACAGGGGTGGGAATACAGCTCAATGTGAAGGCCCTGGGTTCAAACCCCAGCAATACATAAACAGCAAAACAAAAAAAGGTGGGGGCACAGGATGCATGCAGATCTTGGTATATAATCAATTACTGATTACTTCCATTGGAATATTCAAATCTCTCCTCTTAATCTAATATTTTTAGATGGCCACTCATTAAAATTTTAAATAACACACAAAAAAACCATCCTCTAGCCCAGAAAATCCTATACTACTTGGAGCTGCTGACCTGCGTCATGGACCTCAGATCCTACCACTCACTCTAACCCATTCACCTCACAATCCTCCCTGCAGTTCCTCGGATACACAGAACTCCAGAATCTTTATCCAGTAAGTCCCCAACTTATGAACCGGTTCCATTCCAGGAGATCATCCATAAATTGGACTCATGTAATCCAACAAAGTGAGTCTTGTGCAGCACACCTGTGACTGTCACGCGGCATGCCTGTGAAAGTTCAAGACTCGAATGTTGGCAGGTCAGGGACTTACTGTACCAATTATCTCCTGGGCCTTGAAACACACATTTCTTAGATCATTTCGTTAACTGACCACCTCTTGATATTCAGGTCTCAGCTCAAATGCCACCTTTCCAGAGTGCAGTTGCTGACTGCTTGAAAGGAGCACTATCTAACTCTCACCTCTTCCTTGATTTTATCAAAAATAGCAAATAACACACTGGTGGCAATTACTTGCCGTAGCAGACAACACCAAGGCTTTTAAGGCTACTAGCAGGGGTACCCAAATATTTAAATTAATAAAACACTTAGCAGTAACTTCATTCAATCATTTAAAGACAAGGAGAGGTCACCTCATTTAAAGGTGAGGAAATACAAATTTCAGAAATTCACTTCACCTGATTCCATCCCCGCCCACCCTCAAATTTACAATGTTCTACTGAAATAGGGTCACAATTCAGGTGAAGTAGGGACTACGAAAACAACCCAGCAGCGGGCTAAGACTGACCTCAAGCTAACACAACCTTATTATGGGCACCTGTTCTTCAGCCAGCAGAGGGAACCAAGAGGACAGAAAGACATCTCACTCACACAACATTCCCTTCAAAAAAGATCTGTGAAGGCAAAGGAAATAACTACTCCTCCTATACAGGCCAGGTGTGGTAGCACACACCTATAATCCCAACGTGTGGAAAACTGAGACAAGAGGACTGCAAATTCGAGCCCAGCCTGGGCAACTTAGCGAGTTCCTATCTCTAAATTTAAAAGGGGGTGGGCGCTATGTGTGAACCTCAGTGCAACGGCCTCAGGTTCAACCTCCAGTATTTAAGAAACACAAAAACAAAAAACCCCACCCAAACCGGGCGTGGTGACACACACCTGTAATCCCAGAACTCGGGAAGCTGAGGCAGAGGATCACCGTTGAGTTCGAGGCGAGCCTGGGCTATGCAGTGAGTTCAAGGCCAGCCTGCACTACAGAGTGAGACTATACAATTCTAAAAAAAATCAACAACAGAAAACCACCCAACTATACTAGGGAATCTCAAATTGTGTACATACAGTATGGCAGAAGTACTTAACAAATCAATCTGTAACACTGTTTCACCAAAGTATTATTCC
The DNA here is from genome assembly GCA_004026905.1 of Hystrix cristata. Classification (NCBI taxonomy): domain Eukaryota; kingdom Metazoa; phylum Chordata; class Mammalia; order Rodentia; family Hystricidae; genus Hystrix; species Hystrix cristata. The sequence continues at coordinate 8,358 of PVJO010013830.1, read as the reverse complement.
AAGGTCCTTTTGTTCTTTTGTGAAGGGGATTAGAAGAATAACATTTGGGGTCCAGCTTTGCCTTCATTCTTTAGTATTCTATAGCTACCAAGATAAATCCTAAACCTATACCCTGCATTTTTATAAAAGCAAATACCTCAAGAGATAAGTTCCCTTGAAATTCTTCATACCTAGTTTTCAAACACAACTAGGTCAGAGTTTAAGATTTAACAGGTGTCCTTTATTCTTAGACAGACTGCCAAACAAGACCATATGCACAACACCTGGAATACCAGCAAGTAAATGCTACAGTTCAAAGAGTAAATAAAGGACTGGGGATTTAGCTCAGTGTAGAGTGCCCACCTAGCAAGCACAAGGCCCTGAGTTCGATCCCAGGCACCTCCAAAACACGAGCAAGAATCAAGAAAAGCAGCACAGGTAGCCTGCAACAACATGTATGTGGATTTTCAGTTTTTGAAAATGAACTTTATAAGGTTAAGATATTTTGAGGGTTGTTGCTTCCCTAAAAGATCACAAAATATAGGTGAGACTAGGGAAGAAAAACCTAAAAATGAAGATATGAACATTGAACTAATGGGACAATACTGGCAAATTCTCGGGCTCTCACAACCTACCCTAAATCGCTTCTTTAACTTCTATGAATTAAAATGATATAGTATTAGTTTGAGTTTACTTTTCCTCCAAGACAAGGTCTCGATATCTAGTGCAGGCTGGCCTCAAACTCTCCAAAATCCTCCTGTCTCAGCCTCTTGAGTGCTGGGATTACAGGCATGTGGCACCACCTCCTGCCATACTTGGGACAGAATTTAACAAGCTGACTCATGGAAAATCCTCCCTCAAAAACACCTCTATAACCTCTAGTAAAGGGAGGTGTCCAAAAGAAGGAATGGAGGCCCATGTCTGCAATCCCAGGGCTTGGAAGGAGGATTTGTGAGTTCGAGGCCAATCTGAGTTACATAGTGAGACCCTGACCCAAAAACCAAAAACAGGAAATTCCACTTCCAGAGTGCCCTCTTAGAGAAACCAGGAGCCTTTTTTTTTTCTCTTCATTTTCAATAAAAAATTCTCCTGAAAAAAACAAAAACAAACAAACAACAACAACATCAACAAGGAAACCCCTAAACAAAAAAGAGGTAACTTTGTATTAGCCCATATGTCAAGTGAAGGGCAAAACAAGGGAGTAGTCTAAAGGCTGGGTGGAGTCAAAAGAATACCCACACAATCTGAGAGGAGAAGGTAAAGAGTTCATTCTAGAAGAAACAAAGAGGTTTCGAATTTATGATGATCTCCAATTTTATCTAGAAACTTCATATGCACTTCCAACTGGCATGAAGAAAAAGCCCTGTGCAGGGCACAGGTGTTAACAATGAAATGGCTGCATCTGAAAGTGAGAGGAGCCCAAGACTGTCTTGACTTGTGACTGCTACAAGCTATTCATTTTTAATTTTTTTTTCCAGTGCTGGAAATCCGACCCAACGCCTTGCACACAATAAGCACTTTCCTCTACACAGTGCCCACTGAACTACACCCCCACCCAAGACTATTTTCCCTATTGTTTTCTGACACAGGACCTGGCTATGCAGACCAAATTGGCTTCAAACTTATGGCAACCCTCTTGCTTCAGCCTCTTGAGTGCTGGGATTACAGACGTGCACCACCACTCCCAGCTGAAACTACGTATTTTTACAACACTGTACACTCACACAGGGTTGAAAATCCAAAGGTAAAAGAGACATGCATGTGGAAATATTCTCTCTCCTGTTTTCTGGTCAAGTACTACCCTAAGAACTCACTTAAAGATCCATATACAAGCAGAACATAGTTTTGTTTCTTTTTTTTTTTTTTTTTGATGGTGCCGGGGATCGAACTCAGGCCCTTGTGCTTACAAGGCAAGCACTCTAATCACTGAGCTAAATCCCCAGCCCCCAGAACATAGTTTTGAATGGGCAAATTTTCATCTAGATGTTCATAATTACAAAGTTATTCTAAAAAGTAGGTCTTTACATTCCCTGGCATCACACACACCCGTATATTACAACAACTTTTTTAAGAAGTTGATTTCTTTAAGACATTTTTAAAGGTATCAAGACAAGTGGCAGAGTAAAAGTGCTAGACTAGGAAACAGAAATATGGATTCCAGCCTCAATTCTGTACAAGTGTGGAAAAGACTGTTCTTTGGCTTCCTCCCTTATCTCCTTGGCTACCACCATTAGCCTAAACCTGCCCCAGTCCCTCGATATCCTCCCAGTAATCCACCTGCTTGCCTTCTCCAAACCATTCTACTCAGGTCTGTGGCTACAATCATTTTTTAAATGCAAACTTTGGTTTTGTGTGTGTGCACATGTGTGTCTTTTGTTTGTTTTAGATTTTCTAAGACAGAGTCTCACTATGTATGTCAGGTTGGCCTTGAACTATGTTGTCCAGACTGGCCTCAAACTCTTCAAACTCATGGCAATCCTCCTGCCTTGGCCTCCCAAGTACTGGGATTACAGGTGCACACGACCACTAGGGGCCCAGCAAACTTTATTTTTACGTGACTGTTCAATTCCTTTGTAATGTCTTTCCTATCCTAATGAAACCAGCAACAGGGTCCATGACCATCCACTGGGAGGCCAGCAGAGGCTTAGTATTTCCTGAGCCCGATCGTCCATGAACACCTGGAAAGACTACAGCTCTTGGAGACAAAGGAAATGGGCCACGCCTAGAATGCACAGGTCCTCAAAATGCCAGGATTACCTAAAGCTCATCCATTCACTCCTTAGTATTTCCTGTAGGCCAGGTACTGAACTAGGTATCAGGAGCTGCACTGAACAGAAAGTTTACAATTCCTAACTTCACTGAGCATACATTTCTAAGAGAGAAGCAAATAAATGCCCAAGATTATCACAAAAGTATTACCTTCTCTGGTTCAGATCACAGCAGTAAATTTATAGGCAGTCTCTTTGTGTCTTCTAATGGCCTTTCCACTAATTACCATATGGGAGACTGAGTGAATCTTCAAAAATGTTAATCCGATCACATCTACATCTGGCTCAAAAAGTCTCACACTCAGCTGACGTGTACTGCACACATCTATAATTCCAGTACTTGGGAGGCAGAGGCAGGAAGGTTGAGAGCATATTTATATACCAATAGAACTGCTCTGGCAGACAGGAAGAGCCTGCAGAGAGGGAAGACAGAAAGGGGACGCAGAGGCACTAAGGTCCTGCCAAAAAGGCAGGCTGACTGAAGCATGCTGAGGGTACAGCACACATACGCACTTACTGCACTATAACCAGAGGGACTTAAGAAAGAGTGGCCGAGCACCAAAAGGACCGCAGATACGGCGAAGAGAAGGAAGACAGGAGTGTACCCCTCTGGAACGATTTCTATTTTCTCAGAGGAGTACAAAACAAGCCATCAGTTGAGAGGACAGAGGAAGCAGGTGAGGTCTGGAGAAAAATACGAAACAGCCCCTTTTAGAACATGAGAAAACGGTGCATGCATGCCCAGCACTCAGGAGGCCAAGACAGGAGAACCCAGCCTGGGCTACACAGTGAGTTCAAGACCAGCCAAAACTACATAGTGGGACCTTGTCTATTAAAAAAAAAAAGAGAGAGAAAACAAATCTATCAGCAGGACTTTCCAGGCAATCATGACACCTATCTGTGGGTTATGGTCATAGAATTCTGTACCACTTTGTGTATATACTAAATATTACCTTCAACCAATTTTATTATCTAAATTTATACTAAGAATTAGATTTGTAATACCATCTCTGGAAATCTAATTCAAATAAATCTCTCTCCAAAACAGAATATTATACATTCTACAAATTCCCAGAATTTGATTTAGTCACCTGATTATCGGTCAAGTTTAAGAACCCAGATAACAAACCAACTACAGGAAAAAAAATTTCTGCGTGTGCAATAACAAATGTGATCACTGACTGTCTTACATTTCTAGATGAAAGCATATATTGATGTTTGAAATACATTTTTAAATAATTAGAGGTGGGAGTGCAGGAAGAGAAAGTAGGTGGGAAGTAAATGAAACTAAATTGGCCATATGTTGATGATTATTGATGCTGGATGATGGGTACAAGCTTGTAATTTTTAAAAACGTAAAAACAGCCACACCTGGTGGCACACTCATATAATCCGAGCTATTCAGGAGGCTGAGACAGGAGAATCAGAAATTTGAGGCCAACCAGGTCAATTTAGAAAGACACTGTGTCAAAATAAAAAATAGAAGGGGTTGGGAATGTAGCTCAGTGGTATAGTGCCCTGAAGTTCAATCCTTACGTAGTACCACACACACAAGAAGCAAAAACAGTAACAAAAATCCAGAAAGCCAGAACCACTACTTATGTTACACTTCCAATGTGAGCTAGTATTACAAACTTTCAGAATGTCCCAGTGTGCTAAGCAAGTAATCAAGAATACAAGTTATTGATCACATAAAATTCACTTTATTTCCAAGGCTGCTACCCTTCTCCCACCTCTCCCCTCAAGACCCGCCAGCCTCCACAGAGCCACGCAGCTTCCAGGCCTGTCTTGTCCAGTACTAAAGATGGTATCTTGGCTACAGAAAAAGAAAACAGAGATTTAAAAAGTAAGTATCTTTTCTTTCCCTTCTCAACAAACTTCTAACCCCACAGCTGACAAGTCCACTGCAACAAGGAAGTTTGTCTTCACTAACTTTCCTCTTAACTGGTGGGATAAGGCCGGAGACATGGACTGAGACTTGACATCAGGGTTCAGGGATGGAGCAGTAGCCTCTGCACTTTCCAGCAACCCCACTACGCTGCGGGTTACTTAGCTTCTAAGGGTACCTCGCACTGTGGCGCATGTGGGCAGCAAACAGATTCCGGGGAGGAGAAATCAGCCTTGAGTAGTAACCAGTCCTCCTAGGACATAATGAAAATAGTATTTCCCAGATCTTACAGCCATGGCCCTCATTGTCTTCCCTCGTTTCTCTTCTCCTCCCCTTCTAAGACCTACACGCAAGCAGGAAGGAGTCAAAGTCTTACTGAATGCCAAGCTCTCACTGGTGCGGTCTGACTAAACCAGGGCCATCTGACTGGTTTTACTGACAGAACTGGTTGCCCAGGACAGTGTACAGTACTGTACATTATTTCTGAGAGCAACAAAGTTCATTTTCTTTATTCAGGAACAACCTTAAAAGCCCATCTACTTTTTGGCTTACTGAACACACACCTATGTTTCAGTGATTATCAAATCTGCTTAATTACAAGCATTTCTTTTCTTTTTTTATTTTCAGATGAGGTCTCACTCTGTAGTCCAGGCAGGCCTTGAACTTGTGGCGATCCTCCTGCCTCAGTCTCCCAAGAATTACGGGTATTTCTAAAGAAGTTTTTTAAAAGACAAACTTGGTACCTAGAATTTTTGTTGTTTTCTTTTGTTTTTTGAGACAGGGTCTCAGTATGTAGCCTCAGACTTGCAGGGATCCTCCTGCACCACCACACCCAGCAATCCCCAGCTTTTTTTTTTTTTTTTTCTTTTTTAAATCTTGAGACAGGGTCTCCCTATGTCATTAAAATGCCCAGGCAGGGTCACAGGGATTATAGGCATGTGCCACCATGCCTGGCTGGAATCTGTATTTTTAAGTCATCAGGCAGTTGAGGTCACTCTGGTTCAGAAACTATCTGTAAAGCACAAATGTAAGGCATAATTCCGAAAGTACCTTACTTCTAAAATGTATTTTGGGGCTGGGGATTTAGCTCAGTGGTTAGAGTGCTTGCCTTGCAAGCACAAGGCCCTGAGTTCGAGCCCCAGCACCAAAAAAAAAAAAAAAATTATATTTTGTTATGCTGAATATAATCAGAATATTTTCTCCAAAATAAAACCACAATTCTAGATTAACACCAAGGACAACTGGAGGGAGTGCTGGGAACCAAACACAGGGCCTCAGGTCCACTAGGTACACACTGTACCACTGACCAAATTTGTAATTCAGCAAAAAAACATGAAAGAGAGCCAATAAATTATAAGAAGGGCTGAAACGGGGTCTTGCATAATGTAGCCCCCACACACAGAGGATTCAACCCAGGGCCTCACACATGCTAGACAAGCGCTATACCCTCTGTCTAACACTGGGCCACATCCCCAGCCCTCTTCATTTTTAAATTTCATTTTGAGACAGGATCTCACTAAATTGCCTAGGCTGGCCTCAGCCTCCAGATAGCTGTGGTTATAGGCGTGCATCACCACACCAAGCTGAAAGTAAGGTCTTTCTAGAGTGGCATCACTGACATTTTGGATTGGATACTTCTCTGTGAAGGGGGGTTGCCTCGCACATTACAGTATGTTCCTAAAACATCAACATAAATTCTGTGAAAATCTTATTGTAACAGCCTAATTAGTGATTTTGCTAAAATGAAGGCAAGACCCCTGACCTGTACCCACCAGAGCCCAGAAGAACCCCCAGCTGTGAAAAACAAAAGTGTCTAGACTTTGCCAAATGTCCCGGGGCAAAACCATCCTAACTGAGAACCACTCCACTGAACGAGCCAGATGTAAAATAGAACAGAGAAAGGCTAATGTAGACTAGGAGTGAAAATATAGGAAATTGTCTTTAGAATAAAATGAAACAGCATAAGGAGTAATATCATCATATATTTATTTTTATTAAAAATAAAACTTAAAAAAACCTAAAAAAAAAAATAAATAAAAATAAAACTTAAAGAAATGGGGTTAAGTTATAAAAGGAGGCATCTAGATTACTCACAAGCGGGGATGATCTCTTGACTGCGAAGGTTTATTACAGCTAGGAACTGGAGACCTTTTCTTGCAAATAATTAGTATGAGTTAGAATGAAAACACTGTGATATTACTTAATTTTGGAACCAGCGTGCGGGTAGCCCTCAACAGCCCCAAGCCTCTCCCAGCCTGAAGCCAGAGACTCAGAAGGAACACGAGTGACTCAGCTGATGTCTCACCTCGGACTCAGGCCCACATGATGGGGCCGATTTCTGAGTGCTTACAGCAGCAAGCCAACCAGGTTAGCAGGTCTGTGGCCCTTCCCTGTTGCTTCTGCCCCTCGAGGCTGAGGTGAGGCTATGAACCGGTTTTCCCCTTTGTGCCCAAGGTTATTCCCAGCATTTGCCTGACACCTGTCTGAGGCTGCCTGTAGGAGTGGAGATCTGACTGGAAATGTTTTTCACCCCCACAGGAATGCTTACAGGGTTGATGTCAGCAAAAGTAAAGGCAAAGAGAGGAAATTAGAGGGAAAGAAGTTGGTAGAGTCAGAAATTACTGTAAATTAGCAGTTCTCCAAAATGTCATCCACAGCTTTTTGGGTTTGCCCCCTCACCCAAGAATTTAAGGGAGCCTACAAAGTAAAAGCTTTCAATAATGATATTACGATATTTGCCTCTTTCACTCTGTAAAAGGCTGTTTGAAAGGCTGTTTTTTGGGGGGGAAAAGTTTACTTCTTGTTCTTTATTTTGAAAAGTGGTTCTCAAACTTTACATCCATAAAGCACTGATGACCCAAAAGCAATAGCGAGTAAAAATGTTAAAGCTTAAGTGATTTGGGAAGCTGAGGCAGGAGGATCACAGTCTGGACAACTTAGTAACTCTACAAGACCTTGTCTCAAAGTAAAACAGGAAGAAAAAAACCCAAAACCTAAAAAAATTCAACCACGGAAAGAACCACTGACATACAGAACAAGCTTCTAGAGAATTATGCTGATTAAAAAAATTTCAACCCCCCCAAAAAAATTTCAAACCTCAAAAGTTACATGTCTTATGATCCATTTACATTGCATCCTCCCCCATTCCCCACTACCCAGAGGTGACTCCAGGCCTTCATACTGAACTACATCCTCAGGCCCCTCCCCCATCAAATTTCAGATCCTCCTGCCTCAGCCTCCCAGCGTGCTGGGATTACAGGCATATGCCACTACACTCAATTTATATACTATTCTTAAATGATAAAATTTTACAACTAGAGAACATGTTAGTAATGCACAACAGGTTAGCAGTTGCCAGTGGCTAAGGAGAGGGCAGAGGTGGATGTGGTCATAAAAAAGTAAAAGGCACGATCCCTGCAGGGAAGGAAATATACTGTATCTTGACTGTATCAATGTCAATATCCTAGCTGTGATGATGTGTTATAATTTTATAATACACTAATACTAGGAGACTAGATAGTAAGTAATTAGGATCTTTGGATTATTTCTTATAATTGTGTGTGAATCTATAATTACTTCAAAATAAAAAGTTTTATTTTAAAAGGTTATATATCCTGCCTACCAACTCAAACTGATCAAGAATATCTCTTAAACTACTAATATTTTTCATGTTTTAGGATTAAAAGCCAGGTGTGGTGACACGCATTTGCAATCTCCGCTAAT
>PVJO010013829.1:0-50456 GCA_004026905.1 Hystrix cristata | reverse complement strand
TTTGAACAACACCAATTAGCCGCTTTTATCCACTGTCTCTGTTACAAGCAGCAGCCCTACAGCACATGGAAACAGAGAGCGGATCGGAGCCTGGAAGGTCTCACAGTTGCTCTGGGCTCCCTGGGGGTCGCTAGGCAATGGGGCTGGTTCCGTGGAAGACCAGCATGTTGCCCCCCTGCTGTCTCTCCCCCCACCCGTCGGCTGACAGGGTCACAGGACCTGTGTGTGCACGTTTAGATGCAAAGCGTGGTGACTGGCTCACGGAGGCACTACCTCATGAAGGGGCCAATCCATGGAGCTCACAGCTGCATGTGCTGCTAGGAGGTGGGCCTGAGTGCAGGAGGAGGGTCTTCTCATCCTGGCTCTTGCCCTCAGCTTCCCAGATGCCACAATGAGCAGCTTTCCACCCTGCCTTCCGCCATGATGGCGCTGCACTGTGACCCTGTGAGTCAAACAAATCTCTCTCCTTTAAGTTGTGTGAGTCTGGTATTTTGTCTCAGCAATGCAAAAGCAAGTCAAGTAAATAAAATGAGCAGAGAATGCAGGTTGTGACTACAAGCTGTTATTAATATATCTAGCACCCTCAAAGACACTCAAAGTTTGAAAGGAGTTTTGGTGTATTAACTCATTTAAAATGTCTAATAAAAATGCTAGCAGCTATTTATTAAGTGCTTTCTATGTATTTCACTGACCTAAGAGCTGTATATGAATAATGTTCATTTTTCTAATAAAAATTCTAACATTATTACCGACTCCCTCTAATAACTTTTTTTTTTGTACTGGGGATTGAACTCAGGACCTTGTGCTTGCTAAGCAAGCACTCTACCCACTGAGCTAAATCCCCAGCCCCTCCCTCTAATAACTTTTTGATACAGGCGTGATTGTCCTTATTTTATACATAAGAAAATGGACATCTAGAAGGATTAAGTACCTTATATAAGATCGTATAGCCAAAAAAAGTTGGAGTCAGTGAAAATGGCTAAATCTCAGAAATTGTTTTATATCCAGGATGTATATGTGATATAGTAAGAATACTTAGCATATATTAAACAAATAAGTAGTGCAAGTTAATGATTAAGCACTAATGTCTGTGACAAGAATCACCTACAGATGAAAACTGTAAACCAGTGCTTTTCTTCTAGCTAAAGTGAAACTCTGTACCCATTAAACACAACTCACATTCCCCAGCCCATATAAACTTTAAAAATTCAAGCTTCACTATTGCTTTATTAAAATCTCAGAAAGTTCTTTAAGCCTTCCCTTCTCATCATGTTAAGTATATGCAATTATAGGAGACTAAAAGCTCATTTCTAGAAGTGCAACTGTCATTTCATTTATGGAATAAAATTGATTTTGAAACAGAGAGAAATATAATTCACCAATATATTATTTGCTTCCTACTACAGCTAACAGTTGCCATCCAGTCTTGGGGAATAATAGGTAAGAACTAAAGATACATATACTGAGATATGAAGTATGTTATGCTATGTACAACAATAAAAGGACTCTGTTCAGCTATTTAAAAATGTTTTCACTGAACAGTGCTGAAAATGAGTCGGTCTTGGTATATTAGGTAAAATAAGAATTTATTCAATTTAGAATAATGGAGTACTTTGACAGACATTTAGAATAAAACACTAGAAATCTGTATGCTAAGGTAAATAATATCTTAAGTTAATGAAGACAATAATATTATTCTACTCATTAAAAAAATCTTATTTTTAAATATATAGGTATTTAAATAGCAAAACTATAATGCTTCTTGGTTATATCTGGAAAATCTTTTAAAAGGATTACAAGAACAAGAAAATAAGGAAAATAACAATAATGTACTACATATGTCAAAAAGAAGGATTTTCCAAGTTTTTACCATAAAGAAATGATAATTGTTTCAGGAAACAGATATGTTTAACCTAATTTAAATATTATACCATGTGTAAATGTATCAAAACATTACATGGTGCCTTGTAAATATGAACACATTTGATATTTTTACATGTTAATTAAAAATAAACAAATGACAAAATTATGAATAAAAAAAGAATATAAAGAGATACAAGAAGCTTACTGAAAACCCACTTGAGCAATATGACAATTCGAAGAATAATATTTAGTCTCCCAAACGGACTTGTTTATATTGATTATATAACTGAAAATATCCAGGAATTTCTAAACCCAAAGAACTCTGGAAACTGTAACTCACTGGGTTAAAGCCTGGCCCCAGCAGAGAGGAAATCATCTTACTAGTGCGACCGAGTGCACACCCACTGGAGAAATGTTAATGTGCGTGGCCAGGAGGTGCTGATTACGTTCAGCTTCTTTTTTCCTCCTGGCACTGGGGCCTGAACCCAGGGCTTTCCCGCTGAGCCATATCCCCAGCCCTTTTTATTTTTAATTTTGACATAGGGAGGGTCTTGCTAAGTTGCCCAGACTGGACTTGAATTTGTGGTCCTTCTGCCTCAGCCTCCCAGAGTGTTAGGATTACAAGAGTGTGCTGCCACTCCTGGCTACCTTCTTAATAAACATTTCAAAACAACTTACTTTGAGGTATTTCAGACACAGAAAAATCTACAAAATCAGAACACAGACTTCCAGTATTTCCATCACCTAGATTCTCCAACATTTAACGTTTCACATTTGCTCCATCTCTCTTTCCCTTTCTTAAAATATAGATACAATCTTCAAACAAGTACATACACCTGTAACTTGGCTTTCTGTTTCATGAGAAACAGAAAAGCTACGACTCCTATTAACTCTGAATAGTCCAGAGTGCATTCTCAGGACAGGGCGTTCTCCCACACAACTACCAGGAGGCGTGGTAGAAATCAACGCGGACACAACTGGTGTCAACCTGCCAGCCCAGCCACACTCAGTCAACTGCCCCACTGTGGTCAGGACATTCGTCCTGTTTCAAAATCCTGTCTCTCCCTGTCTTTCGTGGCCTTGGCAGTATATCCCGGGGGCTGGCCACATGCCGAGATGCAGCCAGTGTCTCCCCATGACCACGCTTCCTGGGCAGGGAAGCCGCCAACAGGACATGTGGTTCTCCCAGGGTCTCTTGTCATTAACCTTCATCAGCTCTACCTGCCAGCTCCGGGGTCCAGGAAAACTATCTGAATGAACACAATCGCAACTGCCAAATGGTCATTTCTGTACTTTAATTCCCTTGATTTTTATTCACTGGTGTTCTGTATGGAAGGGTTCTGTCCGTCTGTCCGTCCATCCACCCATCCATCCATCTCTTTATGCATTCCTGGTTTTCCATTTTTTTAATGGATGACTGTATTTCCCATATTTACTTTGAGGCTCAGATTTCCCAGGCTGGCTAGTGGGAACCTATTCAAATTGGCTCCTGTAACTTTTCCCATGTCCCTGTCATTCTCTGAGTTTTTCCTTATTTTCCAGCAAATTCCAGTCACGTCTTACACTTTGTCTGCCATCGCCCTGGAATCAGCTACTTTGCCAAAGGCTTCCTTCTCCTTTCTTACTACTTTTTAGTGGTGGAAGATAATTTAGAAACCAGTACCTGCAGGGCTCCCACGCTGCTACTGCAGCTGAGGTTACCAGAAGATAAGACTAAGGAATATCCATGAACACACACAAAGATGCGTCTGTACTACTTGTGCCTGTGCAGAAACGTGTGTGGTACCACATGCAACCATGAGCATCTCTGTTTGTTCTCAAATCACCTCTTTCAAAGTTTATGCACTATTTTACTGTGTAGCAGGCTTTGATGAACAGTTTTATTTAGTATATTCATATGGCACATGGTTATATAATTTTGATCTTAATACCTTTAGCCTTAGTCTTGTAAGATTGAGAGGTACTGGCCTTTAATTCTGCCTTCTGATAGTAATCACCTCTTCCTTATTTCATTTCCATGATTTTATTACCAAAGAAGATTCTGTTGGGGCCAGAAAATTAGAAATACAGGAAAATATAATTTAAAATTTCTTATGGTTATACCAATGCATTTATAAGCATATGCACAGAAAAGTATGTATTTTTGATCATTACAAACATAAAATATGAACTAAATAGGTTCTGGAAAGAATTTTTAATTGGTTAAAATCTCCTCAAACATACAATATAGTGAGGACAATAACTCACAGAAAGATAAAAGAGTTATCTAAAATAGGCTTAAATGACTAAAATTTATCAGCTTAATACAAATATGTGTTTAAAGTTTCAAATTTAAGTATACTATGCATATTTTTATACTGCAATAGACTAATACACCACCCCCGCCACAGCTGGGAAGGTTAACAACAGTATTCAAATCTGATTTAGATATAACAGCTGTTCAAATGCCAGGGCGCATTTTACTTGAAAATGTGACCATTTAGTTCTGTTAAATATAAATTGCTGCTCTGGCTATGTGCATTATTTTCCCTAAAAATCCCTTTAAAAAGAAGCAATTTCTGATATGTAGTAGCATCATTACTAAAGTTCAATAAGTCTTTCCTTTTTTTTAACTTAAGTCTTTCCTTCTCAACTTTCTGAAAATATGAGTGGGACAATTCTTTCCCCTTCTCTCTCCATCCCATTCCCTACATCCGCTGACCTTGCCAATACAGAAATAACACAGTTAATCACTGGAGGAGCACTATTGTTTTTGATGGGACTCTAATTATCTGCATTTAAAGTCCTCATTTTTTACTGAAATAAGTTTTGATATTTTTAATTGTAGACAATGCGTCCATCTTGGCCATGTGGTACACATGTTAAATTATGAGTTTCAGAATTACGGATTCTAAGAATAAAATAAATAAATACAACCCCGAAGTTTACAGTATACCTCCAGATATTTGACATAAGAATGGTCTTATCACTAGACATCCATGAGAGCAAATGAAGGAGGGGTCAGTTATGCCGTTTCTAGGATCTTCTGGGGAAAAAAGCAAGCTGGCTTTTAAGACCATTCATGTGTGGGAGAAGCCTCCTTAATCTGCTGTGGAGAGGGGCCCGAGGCCGGCACAGGGCTCTGGCCGCTCAGGGGACAGTGCGTGCCTGGTGTGCCTGAGGCCCGGCCTCCAGCTCCTGAATCACAGAAAGGGAAGAAAACATGGAGGCGACTTCCTCCTCCACGTTACTCAGAAGCTGGGAAGAAAGCCCTGGTGCAGAGAAACTTTCGTTGCAGGACAAGGCAGACATGACAGGCACAGGAGGCATTGCCTTCCTGGAGAAAGAACTGGAGACCGGAGTAAGGAGGCTGCTTGACCAAAGCCAGCTCAGGGCTCACCGAGTTCTCGGGTGGCGTTTCAGCACCAAGAGATGAGATATTTGTTACTCAGTTAGAGGCTGATCACAGTTATTCAGTTAAGGGAGATCACAAGTTCTTTCAAAATAACCAGGCTGGTGTCACCTCAGGAACTTTAAATAGGAAAAAATGGTATTATAAATATCTATATTCTTAGCTCAAAATTGTCATTGTTAATAATGTGCTTATTGCCTTAAATTCAGAAATGACAAAGAAACTCTAGTCATTAAGTATGTCCTTTGGTTAAACAAATGGAAATATATGTACTATTTTATTTAGTAAGGTTAAAAAAACCCTGGCAGCTAGTAAGGCAATCCCAAATTTACAACAGACAATCTTTTTAAATTCAAAGATAAAATTGAGCCTTTATAAATGAGAAAATGATGTACTAAAAGCAAGCACTAAATCAATTTTAAACACCAAACACAATTTATGCCTGACTTTAAAACTCATCCACAAAACATTAATCTACACAAAGGCCAGAAGCTGAATGAAGCATAATTTGTGAAACTGATACCTTTCATCCCAACCTCTAACTGAAAAGGTCATTAGATATATTCTATCTAAGTGAGCAGCTTATCCCTGCTTCATTACTGATAATTAAGACAAGTAATATTTTCCTGACAGTAATGTGTCCGTTAACAGATATAGTCTAGTTTGCATAAAATAGGCATTAATTACCACAGTACTACCCCAGATTAAAAAAAAATTAAGTACCTGTGTAACATGGCTTCATTATTTTTTCCTTAATTTCCTTAAAGAATTAGCAGGCTCAGAAAACATAAATGTACATGTTAATAAAAGCACCTTTAGTCATGTTATGAATTCATATGGTACACCACGAAGTAAGTATGCTGAGAAGGAACCTGTGACAACAACGGCACCTGAGACTAAGGCCACCTCAGTCTTCTGTCCACCCTGCTGAGCTCCCCAGCGGCCACACACAGCTGGTCAGGGATGCGAGGACGTGCGAGTCCTCACTCCGGATGTTTGTGAAGCCGCCAGTGGTGTCCTGACGTTGGCAAGAACTAAAACAGATGCTGAGAGAAAAGAGCCACAGAAGTACCCCGGACAGACCCTGAAGGGTGCATAGGAGGCTGCACGCTCAGCCAACACGAGGAAAGGCCTGGACTCACGAGGCGGCAGGTGCTGGTCGAGGGCTCATGGCATTTTCTGCTCTATCTCTAGAGCAGCCCCGTCATGCCGGGACCATGACTGTCCTCAACTTCCAGGCCAGGAAAACGCGATTTCCTTGCCTCCACTGATGTGACAATGGGCAGGGCAGTGGGTTCCGGAGCCTGCACTCCTAACTGCTCTGTTACGCAGGCTGGCTAATCGGCTGGCTTGTCTCAGGGATTCCCTTTTTAAAGGCAGCTGATCAGAGAATGTGTCTTAGATCTCATTTGTGCAAAGAACTGGAAGTCACCAGGTCACTTTGCAGCAATGTGGAGGAAAAGGGCCCTTGGAAAGCACCATCATCATGGGGCAGGAGTAGTGATTTAGGGCCTGGCACTTTAAACCAAATGTCCTGGCAGAGGAGGCAGTTTTGCAGGCCAGCTTTGAATAGTGGCTCCTCTTTACCGACCCCACACACCTTTGTTCTTTAATCACTGAAAAGACAACAGTCATAATAACAACAGACCCAATCTTAGATGGTGAGAGACTAGCTCTTGCCCAACTCTGGGCTGCAGCACTTGAGAGCCAAGTAGACCTCGTCAAAGAAAGCAGCGCAACATTCACCCACCAGAATTTTGGGAACGGTGCTCGCTCCTCGTTTCGGGGCAAGTGTGTCCCACTCCTCCCAGGTGCTGGCAACTCTCCTAACAGGACACGGCACACTGTCACCTGTCATGGCTGGCGGTGGAATGGTGTGCAGAGGGTGAGGAGTGTGGGGCCCCTCATGCCTGGGCTCAGAAGCAGGGTGCTGGGGGACGTCCCTGAGCGGCGCACACAGCAAGCGTCTTTGAATTCTGGCTCTGCTACACAGCAGTCACGCAACACTGGTGCACGTTACTTGAGCTCTTTGGCTTCTTCTCTCGTTGGGAGGAAGACTAATGAAGCTAGAAGAGAGCTCTGCACACACTGAGGACTAAAAGGTGAGGCGCTGTGAAGGCAGGTGATGTTTCCAGCTTACACAACGAGTTAGCAGGAATGTTTTCTGCTCTGTGCTGTAAGAAGAGCAGCAGGACAAACATGCAAGTATAACCGCTAACTGTGGACCCAGGTGCAGAGCCCTGGAGACAGAAGGATGGACGAGATGGTGGGTAGTTTCTAGAGCGACCGGCACTAGGAAGACAGATGCAGAAGGTTCTCAACAGACGCGCATGCTTTGGAGGAGCCAAGTAACAGTGTTTTCCTCTCCCTCTCTCCTTCCTACTTTCCTTCCTTCCTTTGTCTCACTAAGTTTCCTGGGTGGGGTTCAAACTTGCATTTCTCCTGCCTCAGCCTCCCTCAGTGCCTATATTATGGCATGTGCCCCTAGATCTGGCTAACAAGAGTATTCCTAATACTGCATGGCAGGTCAGAAATAGATGCACTAGAGATAACTGTACTTTGAAATTTGATTCTTTCTATAAAGCCCCATATGTAGGAGGGCTCTACACATATTGATACTTACTGTCAAAATAGATCA
Organism: Hystrix cristata; assembly: GCA_004026905.1. Classification (NCBI taxonomy): domain Eukaryota; kingdom Metazoa; phylum Chordata; class Mammalia; order Rodentia; family Hystricidae; genus Hystrix; species Hystrix cristata. Next base: position 42,564 of record PVJO010013829.1, on the reverse strand, counting down.
AAATAGAACTTGCCAGGAAGCTGCTAGAATGATGCTTTCTTTTGAGCTCAGGCTGCATAACCTGCTCAGCACAAGAGGATACAGGTTGGATTGGGACAAGTCCACCTCCTATGCGGAATTCTGTTTTTACTTTCCATGTAGCCACAGAAGCTTGTGTTCTGTACAAAGAAGCTGTGCGACACTACACCCAGTCTCCCCTGCGGGGGAGGGGGACACACGCCCCTGGCTGATGAACAGACAGACTGGCGGGTTCACCATGTGCTAATCTCGAGAGGGGAGGGGAAGGGAGGACATGGGAGTTCGATGGAGGTCTCTTTCCCTTTGCCCTCTGGAACAGGAGCTGACCCGTAGTGGGTGATGTGGCCAGCACTTGGCTTTGCCACGTGCTGAGCACTGTAGTCAGAGGAGGCACCGCTCCAGTCTCAGGGCGCTTGCAGGCTAAGCCGGGAAGTGAGACTGAGTCTGCAGGGTTATCCTGAGGCGTAAGTGAGATGGTGTGCGTGGTTTTCCTTCCTTCATGGGGAACTGCTTTGGTCCCATTTCTTGGTAGAAGAGGACAGAGCAGGACTGCTGCCTGCTAATGGCACCACCCAGGGCTGCCTGGTCTGTGTGGAAAACCACCACCCATCAGGCCTTGCACCAAGCCTTTTGGACAAAACAGCTTACTTAATCCTCAGAGGTCTGGGAGAGGGGAGGAACTGAGGCAGGGCTGTTGCTTCCTGGCCTCACACAACCAATTAAGTGGTGGTGCCAAAGTTCAATTCAGGGCCCCAGAGAGCCTGACACCAGGGCGGGGTGCAGGAGGCTGCAGACTTCTGGGGCAAGCAGGCAGCCACAAGGCCCTCAGTGGTCACTCCCAGCTCTTCCCACCTCCCTCTGACAAAGGCCCCACTTGGGGAAGTCTGGAAGAAGGGGAGGGCAGTCCACCCCAGTGGGCAGACCACTATTTTTAAATAAGCATGAGCTTACTGCAGTTAAAAGTGTTCTCGAAGGACAAGAAGATGCCAATGAATAATTGATACTGCTTTCACTGGTGTGCTAAATAAAGACTCTGTGCCTAAAAGCCTCCACGGTGAAGTCCAAGGGCGAACTCCAAGGAAGATGCATGTAGCCTTAGGAATGTGCTCCGGTTTTCCTCTCAGTGACAAAGCTAACAAAATGTTACCCAATAGAGAAACCGACATTACCATCCAAATATTATATGCTGCTGTCTCAATAATGATAAAAGTTGCAAACAGGAAGTCCCCTCAATTTTGTTCTCTAACCCACCCAAATTCGCTCTTTTCACACACACCCAAATTAATTTAACCTGGATGTACAAAGTGATGGACTCTCAGGATTTCTCAGTCCCCAGACGTTTGTGCAGTATGTTCACGCCTCACAACTGACTATGAGTATTATAAAAGAGTAGGAAGATGGGGGGTTCGTTTGGTAGCAAAACATTACTAATTCTGCATGTTCAAGAGGCATTTATTGAGTGTACAGCCTGCCTAGAACCTGCCGTGATTTTTAAGTATCATACAAAGTGGTCTCTTCTTGTCTTATTCACTACATGAAATCTGCAACATTAATGAAACACGTCAACTGTATTTTACTATGAAAATTTCCTCCACTTCAATATATCCGCAAGACTTACTTCTTGGTTGTCAAAAGACCAAAGGAGTAGGAGGAAAATAACGCTTGAAAGATCAGTTTATCTTTAGATTTTAGTTCAAATTCAACTACATGTGTTCTGACTTTCAAAGGTCAATTATTTTTGGCTAAACAAGTAGAAAATTGGTCCTGGTATGCAGGCAAGTGTCTCCTGGGGGTGAGGAGAGGTGGGGATGGGAGGAAGCATCACTCCGCAGTGCGGCAATGATACAATAATTTCACATTCACATACACAAACAGTATTAGCATAATACCACTCTTTGTAGGAAGGGATGTTAACATTCAGAAGGTTGTAATTATTTTTAGGAATAATGAATTTCTATAAGGCATCTGTTTTTTCCAGAGTATTTTGGTTAAAGCCTGATTTGCGTGAAAACATAAATAACCTCTTGCTCCAGACTCACAGCGTCAGCAAGCTTTAACAGATGGCCTCATTTAAAAATCATTTGTTAGGATACCTCACATTTATCCAACATGCTGTCAACTTCTTCCTTCTATTCAATCATGATTTTACATATTTTTGTCACATATATTTTAAGCCTCTACATTCATGGAAATCACACAACTTAGTACTTGGGCTTACATTGGTTTGAGGGTAGCCCTTGTTCTTTCAAACTTATGCCACTAACCAGAGTATTATCAAATGATTAATTATAGAAAAACAAAAAGTTTAACTCATGGAAGTGCAGTGAAAAGCAACATGTTAACCAAGGAACAAGTGGGAAAAATAAAAGAATTAAAACCCATTTCTTCTGTACCTTCCCCAGCTATTACTTTTTCTTTCTCCCTTCCCTCATACCCAAGACCCTGGAGCAGAGACTTGCTGTCTCTATTTCTTCACCTCTGATTTGCTTTTTGATGTTTTCAAAAACCTGCAAAATCCCTCCAGTTTTCAGCCAATGACAGGTAAGCAAGTTAGCACATGCTGCATCTCCAACACTCAGCGCTAGCGTCCTCTCTCTCACGCTGACTTCCACTCTTTGCTCAGTGCTTTGGTGCTGTTTGCTATGACCTCAAATCCCCCTCAACTTCCATGACAACACTCCATAGGCTTCTTCAGCCTTCTCTTCGGAATCAAAATATGTTCTTTGATCTTACTCTAAGGACTTCAACTACCAGCTACACAACAATGATTCCCCAACCTCCATTTCTGCCTCCTCTGTGTCTGCAGCACAAACTCACGCATCCCAGCGTTGACGAGGCACTTCTGCCTGCATGTCCCTCACTGCTGTGCCGAACTGCACCTCCTCCTGTGGCACCTACTTAGTCAAGGCGCTTACCTCTCCCAGGGCCTGAAGTCGGGAATTCGGGAGCCAGCTTGGACTTCTCCTTCTCCCTAAGGGAACCAAGCTCAGGGGATTTTTCTCATTTCTCTTAGCGTCTTTCATCCGTTAAGATCATGAAGATGAGGAGGAGGAGGAGGAGGAGGAGGAGGAGGAGGAAGAGGACACCTCGGCCTCCTCTGGGTTTTCTAACTGAACTCACGGCCTTGAGTCTGGTAAACTTCCACACTAGCTTCTCACTACTGCCTGAATGACTGCTTTCGAAACATGAATCTGATGAGCAGACCCTGAACGAAATACTTCTGGATGTTCTGCTACCCATGGGAGACACCCAGAGCTATCAGCCAGAATAGCATGCTCTGGCGCTTTCTTGGAGGGCTCCTTTCTTTTACTCACATTTAAAACTGAAGGTTAATGACAGCTGCTTGCATCCAATTTAGTGAACACGTTTGTCTTCAGGGTACCCAAGACCAGAAGCCACCCCACACCACACCTTGCACACACATGCACGAACGCGGTTCAGAAACATGGAGAGAGAGATTCTAGAATAAGAAGTAGTGTCAGGATAAACAGTGGCAGGTCAGGCTTACTGATGTTGCTAAGGCAAACGGGGACGAACCCTTACTTGAATCATGGATACTAGGACAAGATCATTTACAGACTGCTGACATGTAAAATACATAGATGTTTCTCACAAATGAGCTTGGCCTTCATTTGTGATAAGTGATAGAAACTAGAGGAAAGTTTAGAAAAAGAATTACATTAAAAACTACAGAGAAGTTTTCCAATCCTTCGAAAAATAATTTCAATTTATAAGTTTTATAACAGAGGTATTAATATATTATCATCATTTAAAAATACACATACACATAGAAAAGGTGAAAATAAACACTACTAGTGAAATTCATTAAAGCCCCTACATTTCATGTAGTTTCATTAGTTTATTAAAGTCTGGGCCCAAACTCGTTAGGATTCAACTCTCCTAATATAAATACGCAATTAATTTCACTGTTCTTGAGGTAATTTCCCTACTGCACTGAAACCCATTTCAATTAACTATGTAACTGGACATATATAGTAGAAAAAATGCCTAGGGTAAGTAAACTGTTGGATAATTCTGCAATGTTTTTTTCATTTAAAGTTCCCCTGCTATTATGACCCTTTCTTTATGCATAGCTTCTTATAAAACTTTCTGGTATCATGTCCTAAAATAGCAACTTATGTTTACAGGTATATATATTGGAATCTCATTTTGTAGTTTGTTTCCTAAGTTCAAAATCACGAATTTTAGCAGCACTCCAGAAGATCCTTCTCCTTTTTTCCAGATACTACTGATAAAATCAGTCCCCTGTGCTGGAGCTGGAAGCCTTCTCTTCTGTCTTGAGTGTTCAGACTGTACTCCATCTGTAAGGGATTCTTGCCTGTGGTATGACCCACATGGATGCCAGTCCACTGAGTTTGTTAGAAAGCCCGCCCTCCCACCGCACAACAGTGCTGTGTTGTCTGGCGATCTGGCCACACGTGGGTCTCTTCCTGGGCGCTCTTCTGTCCCATTTGCTTACTGTTCCACTTTGGTGTTAACACCACACATCTTGGCATTGGGTAGTGTGAGTCCTCTAGCTTTGTTAGGTGGAAAGAATAAATTCTTGGCCCTTTGCATTCTTTTTTTAACAAAAAATTCTACTGGGATTTTGATAGGGATGGCACGGCACGTAAACACAGATTCTGGAAGTGACATATCCGTTTCTGTTTGTAGTACAGTTAGACTTTCAACGTTGCACAGGATGTGGCAAGCATTCACTGGGTGAGACTGCACAGTGCTGCTGGATGTCAGACCACCCTAGCCTCACCCACTAAGTCCTAGTGACAGCCACCGTGATAAGCCAGACTAAGCTGCCAGCAAAGGGCTGCAAAAGCTTCTCTAATAAGGTCTCATCCCTGTCCTTAACATCGGTGGTTATTACTGTTCATTCATCCAATAAACATTTACTTAGTGCCTACTGTGTGGAAGCTACCGTGCTCACTAAGTGGAGAGCTGCATTAAAGTCCTTGGATAGCGTCAGGCTAGGCCTGGGGAGTAGGAGGGACCTGTGACCAGCTCTGAACACGCATGCAGGATCTCAGAAGGAGCAAGAAAGGGAAGGATTCTGGAAGTGTGACCAAGGTAAAGTTAACAGATCTACTACTCAGCACCTCTCTAGCTTTACCAACCAGGAAGTTGAATATGTAAACAAGCCTTTATGGGGTCTACTGTTGGGCCACTAATTTTACAGCCTTGAGTAATCTATGAGTCTTCCTCTTTATCCTTCAGATTATCAAGCACAGCACTTCATTTACAATATCTCTTAGATTTGTCAATAGCTCTGCTGAAACTGCCACCCAGTGGGCAGGCCCCCGGTTACAGAGCCACTGAATCAACATCGGCAGCTGTCTGCCTCCAGACGTCTGGTTCTGTTGGAAATAGAAAGCCCATTTGATAGATCTCCGATCAGTGAGTTTTCTTTTGCACGCACTTGAACCACTTCCTAACTGGCGTATGTCTCTCCAAATAATAACCATCTTTCCTTTCGATCTCCTAACTTGCCTTCACACAGAGGCAGCCTCCCTCTTTCTGAGCTCCTCAGCATTCTGTGCTACTTACTATGTTTAAACCGTGTTGCCCTGTATTGATTTTCAAACATCTGTCCAACCTCCTTTACTGTCGTATTCACTTTTCTGTGCAAGAACAGTTTTCAGTTACTTGCTGGCATTTAACTTCTCGAGTTGGTTTCTCTACCAAGAACCCTTTCTCGTGGTGCCTGTTTTCTGTGCTGTGAGGGATGCGAGGCTAGTGCACCTCAGAGACCAAGCCCTGCCCTGCTGCCTTCCCAGCTGTCCCTTTGCAGAGCACCCCCAAGCACAATCACGCATGTCTGCCAGATGAATCAGAGTGCTCGGTTTGGATATATGTTCCAGGAGGAAAGCATGAAATCTCATCTCAACACTGGCCCTAGCTACTCTCTCGATATAAAGTCAAATTTCATAAAATAAATGAAAACATTAAACATTTGAGCAAATCTGAATTAAAAAAAAAAACAAATTCAGAGACGTTACCAAGCTGGTTAATTCCAAATATTACTAATGAGCAAAGATGCACAGACATTTTAGGAAATGTACTCCCGAGTTAATAAAGGTACAACATGCTTCATTGTTATTGAGCTAATTAATACCTCAGAAGTACCTTCAGTTCCTCAGGATAAATTAACTTAGATTTGCTTCCCTCCCACCCATAACCCAAATCAGCGACTCCAGAGGCACCCGGGAGACCCATCAGGCCACAGCACTTTACAAATCAATGCTCTAGGCCAGCAACGAAAACTTTTAGGGCGTTCAATGATATAAGTAGGTCGCTGCAGCATGCGTGTCATAGGTTCACCACCGCTACTATAGGAGAATAGAAGTCAAACGCCAACGCTTCAGACATAGTTTCATAAAATTATTTTGCTAAAATGGAATTCTTGCTAGTTCCAAGATATATTTTACCTAATCTTATTCCTTCTGTAGAATATCGAATCACCTAGCACTTACTTTTCTTAGTGATGATACTGAAATGATAAAAAGTAACTACTCTGGTGACTTCTGGTTTGGAGTCCTGTGTGGACAGAGCTTGGATGCTGTCCCTCCCACCTCCATAAAAGTAAACAGCTCAACAAACCGAAAAATCAACAAATCTTTTCACACGCTTCAGAGAACTAGGGTCACAGGGCAGATTACTGCGTCTAAATTGTGGTGAGGCCAGGTGGATGAGAACTGCAGGTCAGGGGCAGAAGTCTCCCCAGGAATCACAGCATCCCACAGAAGCAAGACTGCAACTGGAAATGACCAGCTGCCAGAAACGCCGTGTAGACAGGAATGAGCACACGACACTCCCCAGGGGACCCGTCTCCAGGACAGAAAGATTCAATATCGTCAAGATCTCAGTTTGCTCCAACCTGATCTATAGCTTCAGTACAATCCCAGTAAATATCCCAGCAATGAATGAGCCAAATCTTAGTTCATGGCTTTGAAGAAAATAAATTTAAAGCACATATCTGACAGGTCGGAAGTCATATTCTTTGTCATTATTCAACTTACAATTTTATGTTTCAACTTACAAGTATGTGAGGAGGGACATGGTTTTAAAAATGACCTTAGAAAGTACTTCAGAAAAAGCATAAGAACAATGTGTCCTTATTATGGCCTTCAATGTCACCTCACTTTGCGTGTGTGGGGGGCACGACTGGGGGCTGAACCCAGCGCTCACATGTGCTAAGCAAGAGCTCTGCTGCTAAGTTATATCTCTGCCTTTTGACCTTCATTTTGAAACAGGGCCTTGCTAAGTTGCCCAGGCTGGCTGGGAACTTGTGGTCCTCCTGCCTCAGCCCCTGGAGTAGCTGGGAATCAGTCCTGCATCCGCACACCTGGCTTCAGCTCACTTTCCACACCCTTTCTGCTGCTTCCTTTGTCCTCTTGGAGCAAATCCTCACTATTCAATGCCTGCTTCCTTGGTCCTTTCAATTCCCCAACTCCTTTTTGATGATCTATCCAGCATCACACAATCCAAAAGTAGTATCACATTTCTATTACTTGAATTATAAAAGTTACTCAAGAGATAGCATTAAGGAAGTTAGTATTCAACTAATTTGACTGTTGCTACTGTGTGATTCTTTTAGTCATTGTTCTTGAGTAAATATAAATGAGAAGGCTGATGCTGAATCAAACTCTAGAAAGGTGGGGATAACTCAAAAGCTACAGAGGGGCCTTAGTGTTTGGAGGGTCTCTTGGCTTGGAGCTCTGCCATTCACCAGGAATGTGACACTGGGCAGGTGACTCAGCCTCTCTCCGCCCCCACCTGGCCCTCAGGCTAGTGGTGCAGATGAAGTGAAAGTACAGGTCGGGTGCCCAGTACGGAGCCTAAGGCACAGCAAGTACTGAATGAGTGACAGCAATCAATGATCTTCCTTCATGGATAGTGTGAGCTTCCACATGCACACATGCTTGTCTGTAATTTCAACAGAGAAAGAGGGAAATGAGGTAATTTGGGAGAGACTGAGACCTACAAACGTATTAATTTAATAACAATCATCTACCCCTCTTTTCATGTGTCAGGTACTACCCAACAGAATAGAATGGAACAGGCAGAAGTCCTTGTTCTCGTGAAACCCACACGCATGCGCCGGAGATGGAAAGGGAACCCTCGATAAGGACGTCGCGTGGCCTGTTAGGAGGTGGTGAGGGTGCGGGGGAATGACGCCGATAAGCAGTGAAAGGCTGGTGGAATGGGGTCCCATGCTGCTTACAGGAGGACCGACCAGGAAAAGCCTCCTTAAGAGGTGATATTTTAATGAATATCTGATGGCAATGAGGAAGTTAGCTCGGAAAAGATCTGAAAGCCTAACGTTTCAGGCGAGGGCAAGAGGAGGCCATGCACTCAGGCTCAGTGTGCCCGAGCAGGGCGGCCAGGGTGGCTGAACTGGAGCCCTCGTGCGAGGACAGAGGACGCGATCAGAGAGGGGCCATCAGGTCACCTGGGGCCTTGGCAGCCGCCGCAGGCCTAGGTGAGATGGGCGGCCACGGGAGTTGTGGGGGAGAAACAACACTGGCCGTGTTACATTTTCAAAGCAGCCGTGAGAAGGGACTGGAGGCACCGAGGTGAAGAGCACAGATCTAGCTGGCAGTGACTGATGAGCCAGGCTGAGCATGCTGGCGGCTGGGGCTGGACCACTTTGGATCGCCAGCATGTCCGGAAGCAGAAGTCCACAGAGAAGGCAGTCTTCTGTCAGAAAGCATACTGCATAAAGTGCAACTGCTTATTCCATTTAAGGGGGAACAAAACCCCCTTGGACATCTGAAAAGACTGTACGACTGCAGGGCTTGTAAAAAAGGAGAGACTGCCCCACAGCTCTGGAGGAAGGCTGAAAGAGAACAGAAACCAGGCACAACAGGGGCTGTGTTTCCTCCTGTGCCAACATCCTAACGTTTTTATAGGCTTAATCAATACATCGTCACAAAAGGCTGCAGCAATACTAAGCCTCCACCACACTTCCGGGCCATCCAGCCTGGCAGGGCTTCCTCCCTTTCTGGCCCTTCCTCTTTGTTTCTACTTGACAGTGATGATTTTCCTACGTGCAAAGAACTTATATGCTAAGGAAGCCAGATGGATAAGCAACTGTCTTTTTGTAGTATTAACAATAAAATAGGAAAGAGAGGGCTATAAGTTATCAAGCATTTAGCTTTAGTCATTTCCAAAGCTTTGGTACGGTCATGCCTTGCACAAATACACCTAACATGCACTGCAATCCAGGCACTTTCAAAAAACTAGGTACCAGCAACCTGAATTAATGAAGACCTTGCTGCTGCTGCTCTATGAAAGGTGGCATTCACTGTTTAGTAAATGGACAGGTCCTGATTCAGTTGTGTGTTGTTTTTTTTTTTTCCTGCGGTGTGCAAATATCTAAGGAGAACAGCTCAAAGGAGGAAAGATCTGTTTTGGCTCGTGGTTTCAGAGGTTTTAGTCCATGGTTACTCACCTGGCTCCCCGGTTTCCGGGCCTGCAGCGAGACAGAAACGTGACAGAAGGGCATGGCAGAAGAGAGCTGCTCACTTCATAGCGGGCAGGAAGCAGGGAGGGGAGAGAGCAGAGAGGAAGGGATGGGGCGCCACAGCTCCCAGCCTCTGCCCCATGACCCTGCCCCTCATTGAGGCCCTGCCTCCTGCTCCCGCCCCCTCCTGGTGCCATCAAGTCAAGATCTTACAGCAGGTGGATTCATTGGGGACTCTGAGCCCTCAATCACGGTCCAGTTCACTCCCTGAGAGCCCATCCGGTGCCTAGCAGGTCTTCAGCACAATGAGCACTCAGGGAGATGTTGCAGGTAGCAACACCGAACAAGTTCATGAAGATAGAATTAAATTCTTTCAAAATTCCTGTTCCTGAATATATTGTGTTTCATTCTGTGAGTCCTCAGGGTTGGGAAGCAAAACTGAGCCCTGGCATTTAAAGAGCCCCAGCACTGGAGGGGCAAAGTTTTCCCTTCCCTCCCTTCCAGTCCTGTGCTTGTCCCAGTTGAGATGAAGAAAGGTGGTCGGCACGTCACACTCTTATAAACGAGCCCTCCTCCCACACCCAGGGTTTCGGCACCCCTTCCCCAACACACCCAGAATGCAGACTTACACTCAAATTAGACAGAAAGCCACGTGCCTGCACTTTCTACGTTTTACTAAAGAGAATGTGTCACCTGGCGACCTGTGATGACTGCTAGCATCACACTCAGAGGTCTTCCCATGAAGCCGCCAAGAGCAGGTGTGTGAGTCCCCACACTAGCTCAGATCTGTTCTCTCCATATTTAGTAAGGACGTGTCTTCAATGCTCTGGTGGGAACCCTTTATTAAATAAAATGTTCTATAATGTTTACCCATGTTGAAAATGCCCCAAGAGATTTATTAAGTGTTCTGTTAAATACTCTATTACACACCAATTTTTATGAGATTCTATACAGAGCTCATCCCATTGTTCACTTCTATTAAAAAGAATTCCAGTAACTTTCCTTTCTCCAAGGCAGTAAATGCTAACAATATTATCCATGTGGGACACCTCTAAAGGTTATAATTTCTTTATTTTCATGGTCACACACTACATGTCTTGTGGTTCAAGGCAATCTTAGATAATGTATTTTAATTAACAAGGACTTCTCTAATATGGGCAATATTATGAATGAACAAAAAGTGTAATGAATAGCACCCCTAAATAATCCTTCTCTAGTCCCCTTAAACAGAGTAAGATGAGCCAATTAGTATTTCTTTAGATAAGTAATTAAAAAATCAAGAAGTAAACAGCAGTACATCATGTTGTATAGAAGAAATTTCAAGCATACTCAGGATGTTTAAACATCTATTTAGCAGGCATTTTCTCTGAAATAACTCACATAGGTAGTTGGTTGTTTGCTTGGGGTTGTGGGGATGGAACCCAGGGCCTCGTTTGTGCTAAGACACTTTGCCATTGAGCCATGCCCAAGCTCTTGTATAAGGTGGCGATAATTAAAATTCTGAAGCTTATAACGGGTGATGCAATGATCTAGGGTTTATGCATCAGAAAGATGGCACTGGAATCTCATCAAAAATTAGTGGAATGTTTTAACAGTGTTATTAATTTCTAGGCCTTATTCTTCCATACTTAAACTTACTAGAACACCATCAGGTCATCTGGAAGCCTTATGGATGAACTGTAAATATAATAGCTTTTTTGTATTATTTTTCCAACCCACAGATGATCAATGAAAATCAAAGAGTTATATGTAGGTTTTTCAATCCTAGAATAAATACCATTCTAACAAACATCGTCATTACAAAATCTCCTTAGAAGAGATTTCTGAGCCCCAAGTGACACTTCGTTCTCTCTCTCTTCCCCTGCTTCTCTCTCTCTCTTGTGACCCTCCTGCCTCAGCCTCCCTAACACTGGGATTACAGGTGTGCGCCACCACACCTAGCTGACACTTTATTTCTTTAAACAAGTAAAGCTGATACAACTCGAACAAAGTGGTATGCACTGCACCTTGAAGCCGTGAGGAGCGGAGAGCTGCAGTCACCCCTTGCTGCCCACACCCTCACCCACTTGCTGAGCTCCCCTGGGAAAAATCAAGATGAACAGTGTGCAGCTAAAAGATAGCTCCTGTTCAGGACAGTGCCTGCGGGCAGGCAGGGAAGAAAGCCCTCTCACAGATCTCCCTCGCCTGGAGACTAGCCACTGCTCACCGGGGAACCCCCGTGCCAGCAGGAAGGCTTTGGGGAGGGGACATGCTCTGGGTCCTGTGCTTGCTTGTCTGCATCTGTGAGGGTGACTATGGGCGAGGTTAGGTGCTCACTGTGTGCCTTTGAGTTCGGGCAACGGACAAACATCTTGCGTGTAAGGAGATCTTACATCTTACTTTAGTGTGCTGTTATCTGTGAGGCCTTAAATCCATGAATCGTGTATACTACGTGACCTTTGCTCAACGCTGACTGTGTGTGGTGTCTGAGTACCAGAAGACGAGTTGTGACAGACTTCCCAGTGCGAATCTTCTCTGCTTCTCCACCAGGTGGCTAGTTTAGTCATTTCTGCTCTCAAGCTGGCATGTCAAGTGGGCTATGAAGTCCTTTTTTAAAGTTCTGTCTCTAGTGCAAAGACATTAGCAATGTTTTTCTATGAAGAGCTTCTAGGTGGACAGCTGTGATTCAGTGTCTAAATGTGTAAGCAGAGAAATCATTTAGCTAACTTGTATAGTTAGTTTTATCTTGAAAATTAGGTGGATGTGTAAGGAGACCAAGGCCCTTTACTTTCTATCCGAAATCTTTAATTATAAGCATTATGGTTGAAAGGCATCCTAAATTAGGTATTATCTTAGCCCTACCTTTATTTACTTTTATATAATTATCCTGATGAAAGATATAATTATGGCATTATACAAAATTACTAACCCATGCTTTTTTTTTTTTTGATGTTTCCCAAGTGATAAACACATTACATATAGATTAAGGCAATAAATCTCTAACTAAAACAGCTAAGAGTTAATAAAAAGTGGAAACTATAATTCCTCTTCTTTGGTCAGGAAAAAATAATCTTCTAAAAAAGTATGGTTTTGGAGAAATATTTTATGAATAAAACTTCAAGTTTTAATTACAAGTTCATAAATAATTTAAAAATGATTATTTTAATGCCCGATTTATAGAAAAAAGTCTGAGAAACATGACTTTTGACACCCTAGAAAAGACAAAAGGCTTTCCTTCCTTGAGCTTTTTCACTCTGTGTTACTGTGGTGTGTCATGAAGATGGAATCACAATGTGACATTTTTGTCCTCCCCTGTGATGTCTGTTACATAAAATTATTACTCTTGGAGGGAGAAGGAGGCTCCTACTTGGAAAGCAATAAGGCTTACTATGTAAGAATTAGGAGGAGAAATGATCTTCCCTAAATAGCAGAGCAGCTCCAAACGTTCTAAAGATCTGCAAGAGAAGATGGCAGGAACACGACACTTTGCAAACCGAATTTTAAACCATGATTCAGATTATCATAAAATAATTAATCATGTTTCACTCAAATGATAATAGATATAAATGTCAACTGACTAGGAACAATGACCTGTGAGCTCCTGGGACTCTGCTATCCAGTGTTATCAAGATGTCATCAACATGGCACCTCCTCTCTATTGCAAAGGTGCATTTAAAATGCTCGGTCGGCTTGGCCTTAGTCACCCAGACAGGTAGCCACACCGAATTTCTACCACATGTCTACAGAGGCAAGAAGAGAATACAGACTCGATATAATTGCATTTAAATTTGAATTAAAATTCTCCAACAGGGTTTTAATGCGCCAAGCAACATACTCTTGTTGAAAGGATCAGTCTGGCGAGCCAAAGATTCAGGAGGAAGCTGCAGACTGACAGCGAGGGGCTGTGCAGTGGAAAAAGACAGGCCTGAGTGAGATGCTAAAGTGTTGCTTTTAAAGGAAGACTGTTGTGAGTTAGCATTCTAGCTAGAGGGTATAAACCCTTAAAGACAAGACACAGTTGGGTAATTAAGAGGAAATGCCAGCAGTTTGGTTTGGTGACTGACGACTGAAGCGCTTCCCAGAGAGGAGGAGATAACCGGCCCCACCCAGAGCTGAAGAGAGCTGTGGCTGGGTGCTCAGCACACGGCTGGCTTTTCAAACTCGTTCAGTAAACGTTACTGAGCACCCGTCACCTGCTATATCCTGTGCTGGGTAGTGCGAATGTGTCAATGAACCAAAATAAAAAGGCTCTGCCGCCGCTTACAGTGCAGACAGACACCAAGGTGACTGCACGTCGTGACGAAGCTCTGAACGCCGTGACAGAAAGCCAATGAGGTGCTCTGGGAGCACGGCAGAAGCCAGCCTGGTCCGGTCCGGGAGATCAGCAGGGCATCTTGGAGGAGGTTATGTCCACGCTGAGTCTCCAGAACAAGACTGAGCTAGTGAGCACTCCTGGAGGGCAGGGAGAGTATTCTCGGCACCTACGGAAGACCTGCTGGCGACAGACTGAGCTCTAGGCAAGAGAGGCGGCAGGAGAGGCAGCTGGCAGATCCCGAGGACACGGACTTAACAAGAAGCACTGGACCAGATTAAACGTTCACCTGAAAACACCTGAAAATATCTGCCAAATGAATTAATAAATACCCAGAGTTGCCCTTGCCTCACATAATTAGTCCTTGAAGCTTCTGCGGATCCAGGAGTTATGTTACACTGACATCATATTCTTCCATCTTAGGTCAGAGAGTTAGCAGTCTGACAGAGCTCTTACGCTTCCTTCTGTAGGGCTCTTAACACACACACACACACACACACACACACACACACACACACACAGAGCACCAAAAGAAATTTCAGCCTGACATCTAAAGAAAAGAGAATTACTTTAAATAATAAAGAATGACTCCTTCTTGAATGTACATAACAAGTGACTTGAGTGTTGCTAGTCACTTTATTAAACATTCTGTAGAACACAGTAATTTTGACATATGAGACTACGTTAAGGTATTTTTCAGGGTAATTTGATGTAGCTTACTTACTAAGAGGCATGACCATTTTACTTTCTTGTCATACACTTTTATAGGATTCAATGTATATTAGGCAAAATATATTCAAGTATGATAAAAGGTTGTATTAAAATTCAAAAGGCGTAATTGCTTAAATATTGGATAAAATATTATAATTTACTCATTTTCTAAATTTAATATAAGCCAATTCTGCTATCCAAATGAAGCCATTACTTTTTTGGATTATAACTATTCAATAATTACCATTTTTAAATTTTTGGATATTTAATGTAAGCCAATGTAATATCAACTGTTCTGATTAGAAAATAGATACTTTGGGAAAAACAGAAGTAATTTTACTTTTAAAACCTGATGTGGATGCACCCTACAATAAAAAAAGTACATTTAATGATCATATAATTAGATGGGAGGAGTAACTGTGTATGATAGGATGAACGGATCACAGAATATACAGCCTGAGTTAAAATTTAGCACAAAATTAAGGCTGTGTAGAGAATGAATTGGGGTATAAGTTAGACTTTACATTTAAGTGCTTTTGGAATAAAGGATAAACTAACTTCTCTTTCTTAAATTTTATTTTAATGGTACATTTTAGATGTACATAGTGATAACATTCATCATATGGGATTTGTACCTGTACATGATATATCTTGCTGCTTCTTTTTTTCCCATTTCCACCCCTCCCTTTACCCCTCCCCACTCCTTATTTATAAAAGCTTTGTTTCCATTTTTTTCCTTCTATTCTTTTTTCTCGTGTCCCTCCGTTCCTTTCTCCCTCCCTTGTTCCCCTTCCCATTTGAAATATTTCTTCTCTTTCCCAATATAATACATTTTAGTTCTTATTTACACTTTCAGTTTCTCACACCAGAGAAACAATGTGGTATTTAAACATTTGTGTCCCATTTATTTCACTTAAGAGTATAGTCTCAAGGTGCATCCATTTACCTCAAAATACCTCAAGCTTATCGTTCTTTATGGCAGAGTAGTACTACATTGTATAAAAAAAAAAACCATGTCTTCTTTATCCATTCATTGGTTGATGGGCATTTGGGCTGTTTCCAAGATTTAGTTATTACAAACTGTGCCACTATAAACATGGGTGTGCATATACTGCTGCGGTATGATGCTTTTAACTCTTTTGGGAAGATACCAAGAAGGGGAATAGCTGAGTCACATGGCATCTCTAGTCCTAGTTCCCTGAGGAATCTCCACACTGATTTCCATAGTGGTTGCACCAGTCTACATTCCCACCAACAGTGGAGAAGGGTTCCTTTGATAGTACTTCTTCTTCTTTAGAAATACATGCCACTGGATAAGATTATACAGTTTACTAGCGTAAGTTAAATATGTAACTTATTAATTTGTTAAAATGCTGTACTTACTAACTACATTTTTTTTTTTTTTTTTGATGCTGAGGATCGAACTTCAGGCATTCTGCTTGCTAGGCAAGTGCGCTACTACTGAGCTAAATTCCTAACTTGTATTTATTACATTAGTTAAAATAAAATACAGTAAATAAAAGTTAAAGATTAAGCTTATGAGTTAAAAACCATTTATTTTGTATTCAAAATATGTGTTTCACTCACTACCTCTGTGATATCAAGAAATTAATTTACATAAATTTCCAAAATAAAGATGATGGCTATTTGACTTTAGGTATTTTCTAAAAACTTTGTGTAGAATGAGTATCATACTGCTGTTTTATATGGTTATAGAAAATATTATCTATATTAAAAGAAATCTTTCTTAGGGCACACTAAGCTCTAATTAAAAGTGAAGGACCATTATGAACAAGCTTAATAAGTGCTTACTCTGATGCCTTAACCCACTGACGACAGGTATTTTAGAGATGCAATGACACTGATAGCCCACCGTGGCACCTGTGCCGTGGCTCCGCCACCCCGCCCTGGCAGAACTCTGCGGGCCTGACTTTCAGGCCCTGACATCCTCAGGTGAGAACACACTTCAGCCATCCAGGGCAGGTTCCAACAGATCCTGCATCCAGACCAGCTTATCCCAGGGCCTGTGGAAAGCCACTCTGCTACCCACTTGCCTCCACCGACACACCTTTGTCTTCTCCTCCCATTTAAGTCTGTTTGGTCCTCTAGCCTGACTAGCAAGCCCTCCAGACACATTCTTCAAAGTTACTTTCAAAGAGTTCTCTTTTTGCAGACTATTACTAGTCAGGCCTTTAACATCCCCTTGTCTGTCATCTCAAAACGTTTAATGATTTGATTCCCAATGAAAGGTATTTTCACAAAAAGGATGTAAGGCAATAAATAAGTTAATTTTCTTGAGAAGTTCTTTCTCTCAAGACTTTATATAGCAATAATAAAAATTCATAACTAAGTCTAGTTATGGAATCTACATAAAAATTAAATGTTCTCTGGTATAGCATTCAAGTTATTCTCTCCAAACATATTTTATAAATCTTTAAAGAATGTGAAACTTATTTTGAAAAATATTTTTATATTAAAATGATTAAATTAAACTCTTTTGAAAAACATTTTCCTAATATAGGAATACAGACATATTTCAAGAACTGGTAATTCTGGTAAGAGTCAAAAACTAGTAGAGGGGACTGGGGATTTAGCTCAAGTGACAGAGTGCTTGCCTAGCAAGTGCAAGGCCCTGAGTTTGCTCCCAATACCACCCCCAAAAAACTAATAGAAAACCTTTGATAGTTGGTAATTGTGGTATATAACAGAACATTTTAGAAAGCATGAATTTTTTAAATATGGTTTTTACTCTTACAGTGATGCTAACTAACCTTATAGTCATACTTACGATGGCTGAGAGTGTTTATTAAATGTTTCTATTAAGTTTTGTACTACAGAAGTAATCCTATTAAAAGCTAGAAAAGTGAGAAAAAGAGGGCTTCCCTCTGCCACAGCACCGCTGAAGTCCTGCGTCACAAGTGATGGGACCTCGCCAGCATACGGAGAAGTGGCCACATACACCCAGGGATGGCCTGCGGCTGTGTCCACCTCCAGTGCATCGCGAAGAGGTGAACTGTCAAGTAGGATATCAGTCACAGACTGGTCTGCGTGAGACAGATTAGTGCTATGTAATCATGATAGGTAGTTTATCCCAGCACCAAACCGCCGCTTGGGAAATCTTGAGCTCACATGAACAGAGACTCAGCCGTTATTACTGTCAAAAAGGTACACAGAGACGAAATCTGGTTGGCAGCACAGAAGAGGAACCAAAGCGAGAAAGTGACCAACGCCATGCGCAAAATCGAAACCAAGAGGCACACTACAGTTTGGAAATACTTTAAATACCAGAAAGTCATACATTCTCAATCACTCGTTGATTAACATTTAAAATGTTTCTCTGAAGTTATGTTATTTTTAGAGGTAATATAAAATTATATGTCTATGCTTATTTAAAAATCTTTATTCTCAAGGCGATACCTTTTATGTATGGGAAGAAGGCAAAAATTACCAGTTATGTAATTTATAATTGATATCATTTTTAGTATCCTTTCTTTATTTGGATATTTGGAGAAATAAGACTTTTTAAAGAAGAAAATTTAGTTTTGTAAAATGTTTGATTACTCAAATGTTATACAGTTTGATTACTTTCTTAGGAGGGAATCAGGATATAATAAAAGCATGAAAAAATGTGAAAGAACTCAATCTAAGGAACTTTCCAAATATTTTATAAACACCAGAAAATATATGTGTAAACGATAAAATATGAGATTCTATTAGCAAACACAAACTTTGGAATCTTTAAACCAGGACCCCCAACCAAATATCCACAGAAAGAATGTTCTCAAGCGTCAGCATCTGAAGCAGTCAGCTCTGACAGACCCAACAGCTCTCTCTGTGTCACTCCCAATGCACTTGTCACTCAGTATTACCCATCCTCATTAATGACAATGGGAAAGTTTATCTTGGGAACACGTTTTAAATCATCTACTCTTTACAATGGGACCATGAAATCTCTTACAAAACACGAGGCGGGAACTACTCTGACAACAAAACCCCTTCCTGGCAGCTTTATTCTTAATTCCTGTTCAAGGAGTAATCTGTTTATTATAAAATCATACAGAACAATATAGAAAACAGAATTTGAAACAAGAATAGCTAGTGTGATTTTCAAGCTTACAAGTATTTTTACAACATTTTTATTAGGCTGAAAACACTAAGTTGAGACCTATTTGTGTGGTTTCATGCAATCTCCTGTTCTACATTATAAACACCTTTGAAAAGTGGTTTTGTTTTACCTAATTTTAAAATAATTATAAAATACCAAGGACACTAAATCTTACATAATTACTTAAAATACAATGATTTGCATAGCTTAAATAAAAGCAATTTTCATTAAAATGCCTTTATGTTTAAATTTCCTAACTAAAACGCCAAAATATTCCAACTCAAGTTTCCTATGTCTTAAAAATAATCTTACTGGCACCAACACTATTTTCTATAACATTGTATTCACATTTTAAGCTTCAATATGATCTTTTTTCCTTGCCTAGAACATTTCTACATTTAAAAGTAAATGAAAATGAGCAAGACTTCTTGACCCACAGCGCCCCTTACAACTGTTCTACTCTGTCAGTGACAGGCACTGGGTAGTGTGGCTTTGTGTACGTCTGCTGACAAAAATCAGCACTTCTCAGAAACATGCTCTTATCATGCCTCTTGATAGCCTGTCATCAAAAGTTTAATGCTACCTTTTGTTTCACTTACTGTACAATAAAATCATCTTAAGTAGTCATAAAAACTTAAAACTCACATTTAATATTAATTTTTATCCCTTTTAATAATCTGAAGTCATCTGTGTATTCGAACATGCTACAAATAAAAACACTAAAGTTTAGTATTGAGATTGCAGGAAAACCTATAATTCATAAAGCATTTTTACTTCAGAGTTCAAAGCTATCATGTTAATATCTGTAATTAATGTTGTATTTGAAAAAAGAGAAAAGGTTCCTTTAAAAGGTATTATTACTATTACATGGGCTTCATCATTAAGATTCTAAGTAAAATGTATAATAAACATCATAAAATTGTCAATGTAATTCATATTGTTTTGTAAAAGAAATCTAAGGGGAACAAAGAAGATATGAACACAAATTATAATTGTTTCTCACACATTAAGCCTTTATTATGACTCTAGCAATAGTATACGGAAAATATCAATCTCTGTACAGCTTCAGAAAGCAAAGTTGGCAAAGTTAGTACTAACAGTCGAGGGGCCGCGCTGGAGACGAAACGGGCGCCTCCCAGAAAGTGTGCTCTGCACGGGTGCTGAGAGGTTGCAGGAGAAACACAGGCACAGTAGGAGGCACCTGCGGCTCCCTTCCAATTTTAAGCATTTTAAGGTAAGTATTTTCTCAAAGAGACTGGATTAATTCTACAAGTGCAAATTACACCTCAAGCGACTGAGTGCTATTTTTCAAATAAAGCTTGATTTTAAGACTATAAATTATATCCCCCAATTGACAATTTTCTCAGCTAATTTTCTTTATTAAAATATGTAGGCCCCTTTATTAAAATATGTAGGGATTCTTTTTTATAGTATTTTTTCTGTAAATATTTTTGGCACCACAGTCTGTAAGATTTCACTTTATCAATGTAGTGTAAAAACAGCCACAGATAAAACACATAGGCGTAGCTGTATGTGTTTCAGAAATTTATTTTAAAAAACAGTGGGCCTGCATTCGGCCCACCATCCACAACGTGCTACCTTTGTGCTCCAGTCAACAGGGCGTGGCTGGTCCTAAGTGCACTTTCCCCACTTATTTTATGTGGACCACACATCCGAACCCTTCAAATAAATGGGAGTGCTGGGAACACCATACGGACTGATGAGAAAGAACTAGCCAATGCGTACAGTGCTCTGAGGGGCAGGTCATAACTCCAAAGTATATTTACATGTACTATTTATATGTTGTTATCTGTGAAAAAATTGTAGATAAAAACTATGTTCTACACAGCTTTTCTTTTGAGTGTAATTGTCCTTAATTTAAACTTCTACTGGACCAGAATGATTTCCCAAGAGGAAATTCTTAAATAGCCAAACTAGACTGGAACTTGCCAGCTGCATGTGCCCTAAAGGTCAATGGGATGATTCTTCCATAAGGACAGCCCTTGCTTCTCCTATCATGGAAGTGGTATTAGTTATGCTACTGTTAAAGTATATCTAAGTAAAAATTATAAAGTACTCAAAATGTATTCAAATTCCATTTTATATGATCATTTCATCCATAACTCATAAATTTCAAATCTATGGGGTTTGTTTTCTGTAGGAGCCAGGTAAACATAGAGGCAATGAAATGAACAACACGTGTCACAGACCACTGGAGCTATTAACAAGCGTCTACTGGATAACAGGGGTTATGAAAAGTACAATACTTTACACGAGGAATTTAGGGTTAGTTTCTGTCTGCTCCGGAAGACTCTAAGAAACTAGTCTAAACCTGACAGCTGACGTAAAGAACCCGGTAAGAAACTCCTTGCTGACATTTATGAATTTAGAAAATCCATTTTCCAATCTTTTAAGAGATAACTTTCAAAATAATGCTTGATGGCAATAAAATGACAACAATGAAATGATGACTCATACCAATCACAGCTTGTTAACTAAAAACTTTTCTCAGCGACTATCTGCTCACTTAGGAGTAAGTTGTCTTCATTTCAGCTAATTATATTATTGTTGGGTGATAATTGTTGAAGGTTATTTTATTTATGCAAAACCTCATGAGCACGATCAGACTCTTCCACACAGTCTGAAAGAGTGAGAATGAGCCGTGTCAAGGGGACATGCACTCATTCATCCACTCGTTTCATACTTGCTGAGCACCTGCATGCCAGACACTGAACTAGGAAAAGGGGACACGAAGATGAAGATAACAGACCTGCATCTGGAGCTCACGGCCGTGGAAGAACCAGGTCTTCCCGAAGCTTTGGCACTTAGAGGCTTGAGAAACGCACGGTG
This sequence comes from Hystrix cristata, assembly GCA_004026905.1. NCBI lineage: Eukaryota > Metazoa > Chordata > Mammalia > Rodentia > Hystricidae > Hystrix > Hystrix cristata. The sequence continues at coordinate 21,111 of PVJO010013829.1, read as the reverse complement.
TCTGTCTGCACTGAGGGACGGCAGCAACACCAAATGCACAGTGTGGAGGGCGCCCTCAAGAGACAGACGCCACCGAGTCAGCACTGGGTGGGCTTGTTCTACTCCGTGGCGACCTAGTGTTCTCACAGACCAGTCAGTCCCACGGGTTTTCACAGGGTAATGCACTATCATTTACTTGATTCTTGATTCTAATCCATTGTTAGATTACTTTTGTTTAACATAAATCTTGTTCGGCATCAAATAGAAATTTAATTTCATTGTTGTTTTTGATTGTATATAGTGACCGCCCTCTCTGTTTAAGGATGTGTGGTTATCGTGTGCCTCAATGCAGAGGGAAGAGTCTATAAAGTGCTGGACAAGTTTATATCATTAATATTTCTTTTCTTTTTTCTTTTTTTTGCAGAGCTGGGGATAGAATCCAGGACCTTGTGCATGGTAGGAAAGCACTCTACCATGAGCTGAATCCCCAGGCCTAATAATTTGATTTTTTTTTGGACTAAATGGTGACTTGTAACTCACAAATATAAGCATAATATATAAAATCTAAGTGCATTAAAATTATTATAAAAATTTTTTCATCATATATTTTATTTTTATTCTAAAGTCTGAATTTATTGAAAAATCAGGTGACTACATTCATTCAGTACAAACATTACTAATACTTTACCTGGACCACCATCTTTTCTCCCCCCAAAAGTATTAGAAAGGCTATGAAAGATAATTAAACCACTATCTAGCTTGATTCCTTTTTCACATCTACCCATGGAAGGGTTTGAATTCTAATATAAAAAAATGGGCTGTATAAACCTTAACCATTATGAAATCTGATGATTTAAAGGTAAAGGACAGTGACTGTTGTCACTGTGCTGTGTTTTGTTAATTTGTTGTGATCCGTATATTTAAACTTTTTTGCAAATTAATTTTTTCATAATGAAATACCAGATATCAGAAATGATTAAAAAGGAAAGAGAATATTGTTATCCTAATGTAATATGTATGAATATTATATATGTATAAGCATATTCCCTTAATTTTCTATATATTATTTATGTCAAGAATACAACCCTAATGTATTTGGTTTTGTTTGCCTTTTAGCAATGTTTGCAAAAATATTAATACACTAATATTGTGTTGGCCTTTTCCTTTGCTTACTGAATGCAGGTTGACCCATTTATTGACAGGCTCAACAAGGGCAATCCATTTCATGCCATAGCATGACCCTTCACAGAGATCTTGTAAATGAGTAGCCTATTACAATATGTACAAGTGACCTTTAATTGCACCAAGAGGCTTTTGTTACAAGCTTTTTCAATGCTACACCATAGCTACAGTATAAGTCAGTAAAATATTTCTCAGAGTATTGAGCAGAAATTCCCAACACCCTGTATCAAAATACGCACATAAAAAATGTGAAGACTGTGTAAGACTACATCATAATAATGCTTTTTAAAATAACTACTGATCAGAGAGATGTTTTCTTTATTAATCATATGAGAATTAAATATCTGGAACATTTATGAACAATTAAAGATTTAAGAAATTTAATCAAACACAACCTTGCTTGCAGTAACTACTGGAAACAAAACTAGTTATATTAAAGTTGGTATAGTGACTTCACTTCACCATAAGAACGTTAATTTTAGTAAAAGACACTCACCTCTTTTACTAAATGACTGTACACTTAGAGGTTTTATTACTTGAAAACAACCAGTGAAGAGTCCTATACCCCAAAAATATATACCCAAATATATTTCAAGTATTATTTATATTGAACAGTGATATTTATTTAAACAATTTCTCGACAAAGGATAGGGTTCAATATTTCAACTGATTTACTCATAAACTTACAAATGAGTGCAATATGTGTTTGACAGTCTCACAAAAAATTGAAACCAAACAATTTCACTAGCCCCCTTCCACTGGTTATTTCTGGAAAGCTCATGCCGAAGTGATTCAGTTTGACTCTCTCCCATGGTGGTCGGTGGGCCTGACAGCACCTGACAAAATGCTTGACCCAAGGACCTGACCTGCCATCTACACAATACTCATACTGTGGCACAGTGCAGCGGCACCAGTAACTTTGCCAAAACATTACTTCTTAGGAAATAAGAGAAGTACTTCACTAGTTCAGGACCTAAAGGCATTTCCATTCCAAAACACATTCTCTGATCTCCAGTCCTACCTTTTCAAAACTAAAAATGTATGTTTGATATGTTTTTGATGAAGAACGTAATTCTTTCACATTACTCAAGTGCAAGAAACTTTTTCATACGAATCATTAAAAAACGAAAGTATCTTCCAACACAAGATTACTTAATTTTGCTCAGAGAATTTCCAACAAATAAAACATTTGCAAAAAGAAAAAGTAGCTTTTCATGAGAACAAAGCAAATCTTCATTAGAACTGATTATGATAAAGAAGGAGGTAAATATTAGATAATTGTAAGTTGAACTTAGTAACTCTTATTGCTTATCTTTATTTCACAGGAAAGTTTTTGATGCTACAAAAGTAACAAATGTAATTTAGAAAAATATAAAATCTATTAACTAATTATGAACAAATTAATATTTACAAAGGTCCCTGGAGATAGAACTTAAGTGAATGTAACACTATGTCACAATAAAATATTTGACCATGACAAGGGAACCACATTTCTTTGTAGAGAATACTTTATCTGCCTTATGTAGGATTTAGAAATCCTATAAAATTAGATAGTGTTTAATGAAGTGCCTTTTTGAAAATTAATTTCTTCATAAAAATAGCAGATATCAGAAATAATTAAAAAGTAAGGAAAGAACAATATTATCACCTGAATATAACTACGTAAGTACAAATATGTTTGTTATACACAGACTAGCATCATGTTCTGTAAGGGAGAAGCTATGACTAATCCAACGCAGATTTCATAATGTATTCATAAAAACAGAGTGGAAATGCTTGCTACGGATAGACTTTTTTTTAACTTGAAAGTTAAAAGATAACACATATCCTTACACGCCTACACATACATCACATGCACGTATGCACGTACACACGCTTTTCAGAGTTTGGAACTGAATCTTTTAGGATTATTTTGGGGCTGAAAGGCAGAGGCTTTCTGGCTGTGCACCGAAAGCTATGTACTTGTGGAGCATACACGGAACAAGGCAATGTACAAGGCAGATATATGCTGCTTTAGACTTGGGCCATGGGAGTAAGCAGTAAAAGGCATGGGCTGTAGAACCTAACAGACTCACAAGTAAGTGTTACTTCTGGTAGCTCCTGGCTCCCTGACATTGGTAAGTTACAACGCTTACTCGCTGAATGGTAGGTGGATAATAATAATACATGGTACATGTGCTGTCTATTAAATAATGCAAATAAAGCATCTGCACTAGACCCAGGACACTGCTAAACACTTAATAAAACTTATTACTTTTTATATTAATGATAATTGGCAAAGCTCCTGAACACGTTAGCTGTCTAGTATAATTCTGCTCATGGAGCCAGAAGTTTTAGATTTAAATCTGGTAACCACAGATGCGTGTCTTTGGGAAGGCTATGGAACTCCTCATGTTGCTTTACACTAAACTGAGTGAAACTACATACACAAGGGCTCTTACGAGAGTAAGATTTAAATATGTTAATGTGTGTGAAAGCATCCAATAGGACAAATGGGACACTAAATACATATTTTAAGGAAACTTATGGTAGACACAAGTTACTTTAGAAATAGGAGTAACAACTTAACAACACATGTTAAGGATTTAATTGCAAGAAAGACTAACTATGTCCTGAGCTTGTGGAGCTTATGGTTTAGTGGTAAGTGGAAAAAACAAACACACGAAAAGACAAATAACTACAGTAACCTAGTAATGTAACAATGAGAATTTAAAATAATGTACATGATCATCAGTTAATGAATACTAGATGGGCTGGCCAGCCTTCTCTAAAGAGGAGACAGCGACAGTGACCTACAGTCAAATGACACCCAGCGGCATGAAGGGGCTCGTGGAGGGATGTTCTGGATGCTTGTTGTGCAAGGGTGCTATGGCATTCACTGAACCTGGAATGCTGGGGCACAGGAGCATCACCAAAGTGGCTGCTACCACAAGAGCTCTGGAGCCCCACACCGCAGAGCACTAGTGTTGGAGGCACGGTGCAGGACACACTAGTAAAATATACATTCTTATCTTCTAAGAACTTAAAAAAATGTATTTAGGTGGGAACTGGGACACCAGCTGGAGGTCTGTTTTCCATTCCCTTTAGATGCGTGAATGACACAATGGGAGTTGTGTGCATGGGGTGAATTCCGCTGTAGCAGTTCTACATGGGCTTTGGGAAAATCCTCAGAGCACTGGTTCATGCCTTTCCTGGAGCTAAGCAGGAATACATACATGGAAGTTCACACCCACAACACTCAGGGAGGAAGCTAATGCTGAGTCTGCACCCTGGCCTCCCCCAGGAGCCCTGTGGATGGAAGACCACCGTGGACAAAGACCACTGCCTCAAGCCACCACCTTGGTGTTCAGGCAGGTTACATTTTCCTTAAGTGCCCTATGTGAAACATAGCTATGAACAAGCTCACAAACAGTTTAATGTGGAAATCAGGCCCAAGGTCAATTTATACAATGAAGAGTTTTGTAGCAATGTTATGATATCAAGGTACCAGAAGACATTTTAGTATTTCCCAAAGAAACAGGATTCCTTTGATGTAACTAATTAGAAGTTTAACATCCTAGGTGTGGATGACTCCCCAGAGACTCGAAGGTCTGTAACAGGCACACAGGCTGCCTCCCACCTGCCAATGAAGCCCGGGTGCTCCTCGGCCCAGCTCCCCAGAAGCATGCGGAAGGGACATGAACGTGCACAGCCTTGTGGCCACCCCAGACCGAGTCAGCAGCAGGCCCTGCTCAGAATGGAAACGTGTCACAGCACAGTGGCATCCAGCAAATGAGTATGTGGACAGAACACTTGTGCAATCACACCCTTCAAGGGCACTCTACTCAACTGTAAGTGGAAAACAATTATGAAGAAATTTCAGAAAAATTGTCAGTGAACATAAATGACTCAGGGAAAATGTTTCTTCTCTCAATGCACTTAACAGATTTTAAACAGGTTGTCACTTAGGAACAATTTCCTTTTACATCCTCCTTATGGAACTATTAACACAAAAACAACCCCAGGAGAAGTAGTAAGTGAAAATGTGGCCACCAGGCTGCCAGTAAGAAATACTCAGCATCCTTGGTATAGTACTATTTCTCTAGAAGGTTGAGCACAAAGGAATAAGCTTTCAAAACATTTATTTGGGACATTACTGAATCAGTACACTTTCAGCATGTGTCTAGTCATGTAGCCATCTTCGGTCAATCATCAAAGAATCAAAGGCAAATTGGCACAACTCAACTCTAACGCCGCATGACTGTGTCGTGTAAGCTGGTTTTGTGAGAGAGCTGCTGTGGTTTCAGTGGGGAGATTAGCAGCCAGACCTAAGCTGGCCTGCAAACCCGCCCTGCTGAGGCCTCGAGCCTTTGAAGTCCGGCCGTGGTACCTGGCAGCACAACAGTGGGAACCGGCAGTGTCAGACCTCATCAGACCTCGAGCTGCTGCCGACCTAACGACGGGCTTCACTAATTGGCCCAATTGCGGATTATACCTCTCGCTACAGATGCAAGACAATAATTCAGTTAAATGATGTTTTTTCCCTTATCTTCTCCAATTAAGATTCCAAAGTGGGAAGAAATAGGATTAGACAGTCTCCAAGCTGTGTTCCTGTTAAGGTGGTATGCCCTTCTGACGGGTTCATGATGGTGTGTGAGAACTGATGGTATGACAAAGCCAACTCCTGCAGACCTGTGACATCTACGTGGCGATACTGCAGGTCTGTATCAGCTGGGTTACAGTGTAAATGGGTTCCATGATGTAATAAATGCACCGAAGTGTGAATGTACAGAAAATTTGATTTCATCCTCAAAGTTACTCTGGGTTTACGTCTGACAAATGATTTTGCCTATATGAGTAGGTGCCTTTGTTCAATTTTCATTTTACTTATTTATTTGATAACTGTAGTATATGTAGGAATAAAATCTAATTCAAATAGCAACCAATATTTGTAAAGGGCATCACTATCAGAAAAGGTGTATCAGACAATGTGACTTACACTGCTAGAAGTTATAAGGCTTCCAAGCCAGAACTTTCCATTCTCCTTGTTTTATTTTAATGACATAATTGTGAACCTTTTTTCATGTCTTCATCAATAAACATATATTCACCCTCTCATGTCTCATTTAAAAACCAGAAAGGCTGTTGAAAATAGATGCATGGAAGGAAGTAAATCTGGGATTGCAGATATCATGCAGCAACCCAAACTGTTACACATTATCATAGTGACTAGGAGTTAGCAAGAATTTGTGCTTTTCGAAAATAAAAAAATTTCAAATAATTCTATGGAGGCATATTGAGTTAAAGCACTGTTTTATAAAGCTAATTTATACAGACGGCACTTAATGATTCTGGTGTTAATACTTTAAGAATGAATCAGTGCATCAAAAATAATAGCTAGTTAATAAAAACTGGTTAGCCAATTATTGTGTGAGAAAAACTTGTTGACTGGAGAGATACTATACTGGTCCCTGTATTCTGAGTCAGGTGTAATGTAACTCTAGTAAACTTGATTTGCTTTGACGTTCTCTGCTCTCAGGATTCATTTAGCCTACTAGAGCCACAGATACAGGGCATATCTTTTGATATTTCAGTGTAACCCAGTTACCACACTCCAACTTGCTTTGAAACACTGAATACAGGGGGCTGAAAAACTGTCCCACAAAATAAGGAAACCCTCTTTGTAATAACCTGATAGATGTTGCAACTAATGGAGTAATACATTATTATCATTTGTATTAGAAAATGCAAAATTAAAACAGCAAAATAACATTAAATGCTAGCAAAAGTGCTGTTTTTATGATGTCGTCAAATTAAATGCAGCCACATCTCAAACTTTTATCAATCCTACTTGTTTATGTATTATAATTTCATCAAAATTACAATGTAAAGAAAAAAATTAGGTAATGATAATCCCAGCATGAAAAGCAAAAATCACAGAAAGTGAAACAATGCAAGTTGTAAGCAGTTACCTCAGTTCGGACCTGAAGGAGCACACCCATGCGGCAACTCTTACACAGAACTGCACAGGTGGTGTGTTCTGATCCCTTGACCAATGGTGCTTATATAATACACAGAGATCTATTACTTGGAATAGTTAAAAACTCCATTTGTGATTTCTTTGGCTTACATATACTTCAGCAGAGATTTTATGCCTGCCAAATGGCCCTACTCCTAGTTTTGGGATAGACAGTTATTTAGAATGCTTGCCAGGATTCTGGTGTCCTTAATGCAGATGTGATTCTAGTACGGCTTCTGTACGGGGCTGACTGACGCAGCTGTACAGTTAGAAGTATCAGCAATAACTTTACTGTGATCAGATACGTATTTCAACCTGAATGATGACAATACCAATACACACAAGGAAAAAGTGTTCTCTTGCCTTCTCCAAATGACTCAAAGAAATTTGAAACTTCTAAAGTTGCACTACCTGTTAGAAGTCCTTGGAGTTGTTAGTAAATAATTAATCAGTTTTCATACATGAAAAGGGTGATAACTAAATACATTTTTAAGTACCCTCAACAGAGGGTTGAAGGTACTTGCTGCTTCGTCGGCCTCTGTCTCCACTGTACCCCTGCTTGAGACCACAGGACTGGGAATAAAGTCCAACACGTGACAGACACATCCACCCTCTTGGAGTCAGAATATCTCTGCCCGACCTGCCAAACCACTGTGCTCCTGAGAGGGCCTTCAGATTCACTGCCTGATATGTTACAGCCTCAAATTTCGCACAATGTTCCAGTAAACGTTTTATTCAAAAAATACCAGTCCATCAAACACTTATTCACTGTGTACGCTAAAACACTGGTACTTGGCAGTGATTTTCCCAGCAAAGGACTCCTTGGACGAATTACTTTCAGGTCACTTCTCCTCTTGCTTCTAGTTTACATCACCAAAGAGTTGCCATCTCTTTGGATATGCACTTTATAAAATACAGTGCTGTACTGAAAATATTTAATCTTAGGTGTACCATATGATTGTCTTCTATTCTAACAATAACTATATGTAGCTCTATGTACTTGCATAGCACATATGGCTATTAGTAGATATTTGGTTTGTTTGATTCCTTAATTTGTATTTGTCTAACCACCAAATTTAATATTACAGCATAAGAAAATAAGTTTTTTAGAGTGGGTTGCACCTGTATTTCTAGTTTAAAAAAATTAAACCTTTATTGAGTAGCTTATAAGCCAAAAAAGCAAAAGATTTGGTCAACTGTATTTTGAATATCAGCTTCATAAAAAACGACTGTTTATTCTGTTTTCAAATATTGCTTCCAAGCCACATGGCACCCAAGTACACTGGTTCTTTTGGTTTAGCACAGTGGAAAGAAGAGAAACCTGTGTATCAGTAAAGGGTCTCTCAACAGCACGACCCTGAAACCTACAGTTCCTACAACGAGATGCGTCTTTACCCCTACACCTCCCCCAGCCCAACTCTAATGGGACCCAAAGAAAGAGAAAGAGTGATCATAAATATGGTTCAGTCAATTGTACTACTTTCTTCTTTGGGTACAATAATTTTTCCCCCCATTGGAGAGCCACCTGGCTTTGTATGATAACAGAAATGTTATCTGAGACTTACTTGGTCATCAGAATACTGATTTGGGGTAAAAGAACTTACATCTTTTCATTTAAACTATAAACTCAGCTTAAGAGAAATGATGAGCACGCCCTCCTTGTGACAGTAAGTTTTAAGCAATATCATGGTAAACTACTCAGTATTCTGTCTGAAGAGCTGCAGCAGTGTTTGAATTACTACAGTGTTGGGTTCCATTTCAATGGATTCTTTGGAGAACTAAAGCAAATTAGCTCAAGAATCACTACTTCTCCACTCTTGTGGCATTAAGTGGCTTTTGGAGGGAGTAGCCCAGATGAGAAACTCTAACACTCCTGTGGAGATGGCCCGCTTGAAGGACTGGCTGCCTGATTAACTATTAACTGCTCTCAATAGGATTAGATAATTAAGGGCATTGATGACCATTAATTAGGAGGAGGGCACATTAATTTGTCACTGGATAGGGCCCTTACAATGATTTATAGGTTAGTGCTACTTGCAAATGTGAAGGGAAAGAGAAAAGGCGAGAGAACCATTAAGTTATCTTATCAAGTGGCCAGCTTAAAGGGGGCAGAGGGTCAAAAAAGGGCCACAGTGGTCACTTAAGGGTGAAGTCCCGAACACCAAAGCAGTGCCAAGCCGCATTGACCACCATTTGGTGATGAAGTTAAAAATATGCTAATTTATTGGTGGCAATTCTCTCTTTTTATGGTTTCAAGCAGTTAAGACAAGTGGCCTGCTTAAGAGCTTTTCATTTGAAAAGAGATTAAACAAAATGGTTTGTCAAGACTGCTTGGCTGTTTTATGTCTTTGTTAAAAAAAAAAATTGCACCAACTATACTGATAACTATCACATCAGCCAAAAGCCATCTCTCTCTGAACATTTACTTTGTTAATAAATACATCCACTCTAATTGCTTAACAGTTCTATGTTCATTGCTCTTTAGCAAGATTAAATTGAAATAAATCTTTTGTACTACACTTTCTGTCATCATTGCTTGCATAAAGGTCACAAAAAAGTTTAAGTATAGGAAATTTAGTTAAAGCCACCATTGTAAATTATACTTTGTTTAACTCAGAAGCAAAAGGGAAAGGTAGTAGTAAATTTTCACTAGTAGTAAAGAAAAAAGCTTTTAGAATGTGGATCAGAAGCGTCTTTTCTTAGCCATACACAATCATGGGTAGTATTCACATTCCACACGAAAGTAAGCACAGCTCATTAACAATTAAATACGCTTTTGAAAGCCTTGGGAATATGCATGTCATATTTATCATGTAAGTTTGGAGCTTACTTTTAACAGACATTTAGAACAAAGTCATTTTTGTTATACTCTAATGATAAGCCATTAAAATAAGGATAGTAAAAAATTATTCTGTGTGTTGCATTAAGAGAACTTATATTTAGCATGAAACATGTCTTAAGAATTTCATTAAAGGAAAAAAAAAGAAGGGAAGACAAAGCATTTACCTCAAGACTGTAAACTAAGAAATAAAAATTCCCTTACCTCAATGGTGAATAGCTTCCTTTTTAACTTAAAAGCTAAATCTTTGACATCTGATTCATCGCAAACCAAGTTATTAAGCCGAGGAATTTGCCGAATATGAATCAAACCTTGGAGAGAGAAAATTAAAAGAAAAAATATTTTAAAATGCTGTCATCAGATGCATAAATTAAAGTCTTACAGCAGAATCCTGTAAATTTACACGCAAGCATCTCCCCTTTTAAAACCGGGGCTTACTACCAGGAGCAATGAAGCAAATGGTGTGATTATACTCAAGTAATCAGGCAGAATAAGATAAACAGAAATCCTTGTGCGAGGAAAACTAATTGCACTTTGGTACACAAGTACAGATGTAAAGAGGGATCTTAATACTTGTCAAAACTACAGCCGGTTTGTGTGTGATTTTCTCTTGTATTTACAGTAAGCAAATATGGCTATCACCTTGCACGCTGCCCACAGCACCACTGAGCGATCTTTATTTTATTAAATGCACCAGTAAGCAGCCAGCAAAACAAGGCTTATGGGTTACTGATCACCAGCGAAGCTCTGGCAAAAAGTACTGCATATTGTGCCTTATTAATGACTTGGGCACACTGCGGAGGAAGACTGCATTTCGGAGCACAGTGTGGCTCATTTCCACGCCTGGTGGACCGACCTTCATGGGCGCGATGGGCTTTGTGAGGGCAGCAGGTAAACCGCGAGCCTGGCCTCTCGTCAGTGGCAGTGCCTGTTAATTCTTTCTGACAAGGGCACTGGATGGCTTTGTGCAGCCTGACGTTGCTTCTGACTGAATGAGGGTCATTTCCCACGGATGGGGACACGCAGGGCCCTCAGCGCACCTCCCTGCCCAACTCCTGCTTGGAAGCCACTGCTCCAAGCTGGAGCCCCGAACAGGGGTGGGGCCCCTGAACAGGGGTGGAGCACCCTGCAGACCCAGCGTCCCTTTACAGTGCGGTGTGCACCCGGAAGCTCGGCAAGGCAAGGGTTTGTTTAGCTTAAAAAGGTGACCCTCCAGGTGCCTTGCTTTGGAAACAATCCCTGCAAAAACCATTCACTAAAATAGCTTACTGAATTTTTTAAACTTAAAAAACCATAAAAGGCACTATTGAAAAAATAACTTTTAGCTACAAATTAAAAATACCCCACACATACCTATTTGCTAATTAGAAATAAGCACATCATACACTGATTTGCACATTTCTCATTTTAACCTGCCTGGCACCTGTTTAGCTGACATGGCGTCAGAAGCCCTTACGGAATGAAGTAACTGTCGTTCCATCGAGGCCTTCTTATTAACAGAGTCTGGCAGTCATGGGGGCTACTCATGACTCTGTGGGGAACAGTAAGTGAGTTCAGGGATCCCAGCACAAAGGTTCACAGCCCTTCAACCTTTGAAACACTCTCATCAAAATCATATTTTCAGAATATAACATACAATTTTACTAAGTTAATAAGCTAATCATTATAATACTTATCAATGATAATATATAATTTATTATGATGATACTGAACTCGGATTGCATTAAAAGAGAAGGAACAAATTTATTTATTTATTTTTTTTGAGAAGGAACAAATTTAAAAATACTCAAATCTTAGCAGAGCTCTTCTATTCACAGCAAAAATGACACACTGAGTGACTCATATGCAGGGTTAACCTAGGCACGGGCCACATTTACACTGAGGCCAGAGAACAATCAGGAGGCCCATTACTGTTTACAGCTTTTGTTCACGGATTATAGGTTCCAGCCTTGAAAATAATGGTCTTGATTGCTATTATATTTTTAAAACTCAAAGCACTGACCAATTATATAAACCATACCCTTTAATAATTTTTGTGTATATTCTGTGAACCAAAAAAATAACTTCCACAGACTCACAGAATCCTAGTAACAGACTTCAAAGAAGCTACTGAGTCTTTACAAGTTTCTATGGAAGTACAATAATTCTATAAAAATAACAGCAATAACTTATATTTTATTTAGGATACATAAACAGGTAAAAATCTGTTATTCACTGTATTCTATGTGAAATTTAGACCAATGGCACAAGTAACTACTAAACTTTTAAAATTTGAATGCTTCTGTGTAAGAATTTTTATTTAAAAAAATCCTCCAACTAACCAAATGAGTAAAGTGGTATTAAAAGCTTTAAAAAGCGGGGCTGGGGTAGAGCTCAGTGGTAGAGCACATACTAGCATGTACAGGCCCTGAGTTCAATCTCCAGCAGTAAAAACCAAAAACTAAAACCAAAGCTTAAGAAAATGTGTGAAATGGCTGATGAACTATCCCAGTGGCCTTGCGAAGTCAGAGCTGTGGAGGGTGGGTGTGCCTGGGACCCAGGCATTTCAGATTGTGACAATTTATAATGTGAAGCATTTCAGATTTTGGATTTCTGGATAAGGGATACCCCACTTGCATTATTAGCATTAACAGCATGTTTCCAGCATAGCTTAAAAAGTATGACTGACTCGGACAACAAAATCGCATCCGAGCCAGGCCTCAGACTTTGGGGTTGGCTCCTTTCGGTTGTCACAGCCTCCAGTTCTAATGCAGCCTGAGATTCCCAAGGCGGAGGGCCGCTGGGAATGGAGAGCACCAGACGGGTCTACTAGGAGGTAGAACTCGCGCTCCTCCACAGAGGCGTCGATGGGACAGGAGGACCTGAAGCAGCCAGGGCACGGCCACTCAGGCGAAGGTGCTGCTTACCACGATAATCCTTATAGAGAGGGTTAGCTTCTCTCCCTGAGCCAGCAAACGATTCCAGGCCCACTACTGTATCTGACAAGTTGGTAACACGAGCAGTAATTGCTTTATTCTGCAAAACACAGAAATGAAACACTTAAATTTAGAAATGTAACATCTATACAGTGCCACTATGACATCTTGATGACAATTTACAGTGGAGACAGAGTACCAGGACAGAGACATAACGTCGAAAAATTAAAGCAGCTACTGGATGAAAATTGAACAAAATATGCTCTTAATTGAAAATTCCAACCCACGTGGGCATGCTACTCTAATTGAAGAGCTGAGGGGAAAACATAAATTGGTAGAAAATATAATTATTTTTCATTTGCCTTACAGGGCAAGGCTACCTTTATTTTCATACACTATTATTTTTCAAATCACTTCACCCATTGTCCACAGGAAAATCTGGCAGACAACAGGATTCTGAAGCAGTAGACAGCACAGTATAAAGTATAAGGCAAGGGTCCCACGGCTGCCTGTCAGCTGGAACCAGGTCTCAGCCCAGGAACAGCTGAGGGCCTCTGTGACATGCTAGAGACACGGGAGGGTCCAGCTCAGGGGCTGCAAAATGGCCAGCTCTCAAGTCTTCTGTTTTCTTTCCAGATGCTGCCATGTGGCTCTGAACTAACAACAGAGGAAAAGGGAAGATGGTAGATGACTAGCACTCACAGCAACAGCCTGCCCTGTCTTGCCCAACACAGGATGAATCCAAATTCCATTAAATTATGTTTATGTACTATGTTTCTAAAACTAGTATGCCATCATTAAGTAGTAAAAGTTCTAAAATACCCAGGAATTCTTGGCTATAAACATGAAATCACCAGCTAGCCAGCTGGTTTTTGGAATTCTTTAATGACATTCCCTGCCTGACAGGGCGGTAGGTCAGAAAATTGTGACTATGTAATATAACACTGCAGAAAACTTCTGACTCTCAAGCTCTAGAGTTCATAAAATATTGTAATTGTGAAGCTCTCCTTTCATACACTGGTGATGCCCATCAGTTGAGAAGTAATCTTTGAAGAAATAGACAGGAAATGAGGAACAGTCAAGGAAATGTATCATTTTTTGGGGCTCCATCTTCTGCCAGAGAAGAGGTCACATATAACGCAGGATTTTCCTATTTTGAAAACACGACTGACTACTGAGCTTGCTGGTGGTCCTCTGTTTCTTGAGTCCCTTTATAAAGGCTGCATAAGAATGAAAATTTTAACAGAAGCCTGGTCGGCGTTACCTGGGCACCAAACCTTCTGCTGAAGCGATTGATTGGTTAATGTACACCTAGGCGGTACTGTGAAGCCGTCCACAAGGAGGAACCAGTGCTATACAAAGAATGGTGCAGCCTTTGAATTAGTGCTCCTAAAAAGGACCAGGAAAAATAATTTCCCTTAATTGTCTTTAATACTTTCAATCACGAGGGCATACCAAGCAGAGAAAACAAACATCACTTGGAGATGCCTGTTTTTTCCCTTAGGCAATTTTTCATTCAATGGTGAGAAAATAATCCAGATTGATTCCTTTCAGTTCTGTGCCACAGGGGATGGTCCTACTCCAGGAATAACAGGGGCTCAGAGGCCATAAACATGTTCCTCTCAATATTTCTTTAGCCAGAGACCATTATATCAAACTCATCCAGGTTGGGCTTCAGCCAGTTATTCTTCACCCAAACAAAAATGTCTGCCAGACATTCCAACAGCTGGGAGACAGTTCACAAAGAGTCAACTTGAAAATGATTCATTGTGCTGGGGGCTAAACAATGTTAGGGTGGGGGTGGGGTGTGGCTGGCTCGGTAAAAAAGGGTGAGAACAAGTGGGAGGTGGAGAAAAACCATGTGGTTCCCCCATGGAGAAGAATCTTGGATCATAACCAGCAGGCTCGTATCATTTCATTTTTAGCATAGACTCAACTGGGAAGAGCTCTCCTGTCATGGGCCCTCAGATGAATAACACGTACAAAGGCCACTGACAATATTTCTTAATCAAAGGTCAGATTTACTTTTATCTATGAAGATGAGACTAAGCCTGTGTATCTAAATCTCTGAATCTAAAATGGTAAAAGTCACTTTGTGTTAGAAGGCAACTACGCAAGATCTCAGTGATACAGACTAGCAACTTCTCACTTACATGAACAACAGAAACTACAAGGGTTAATAGGAATTGTAATGAGATTGATTTCCATTCTATTAATATGTAAGATGCTATGTATTCAAATGGTTAATTTGATATTTATTTCCTTCATTTAACCTTAATAATAAACCACTAATAAATGAATCATTAAAATGAACAAATAAGCCAATAACTAAAATTAATTAATAAACCATATTTATCAACCTTATAGATCTTTTTAAGGTACTTTGTGGGTACACTAAAGAGGCAAACTAATTAATGTTAAATAGAAAAGGAAAGCATAGCCTGTATTTTAAGATCTCTAAGAAACTCATTCATATAATAATTATATTTCTAAATTTATATTTCTAAGTTTACATCATAGTCATTAACTACAAACTAACTCTATTCTTAAAGCTTTCGTGAAGTTTTAGAGAAAAGATAAACTTTTCATCATACTATTACGGCACTGTAAAATACGTACTATGCTATGAGTTACATTTAACGATGACCTTACTGCTTTCTGCACAGCTATTTTGCAAAATAGTTTATATAATATGGCAAAAAAAGATTAACTGTGAAAATTGTACAGATACCCAAAAAAGATCTATAGAACAAAATGCATTGGAAATTATATAAGAATAATATCTAATGATAAACTCATGCAGTGTCTAGTTATTTGTAGAAGCACAAAATATATTTGGGCATGTAAATGTACATTTTTCTCAATGTTAAAAATGTGTTACAGATTACTTCTGTGTGTCTAAGATTCCTAAGCAGTCTGTTGATGTAATCCCACCTTAAAACCATTCTTGTCAGAAGGTCTTTCAAATCATAATATTAATACTAAATGGTTCTTTATATAAGTGAAAGTCAATTTACTTAAGAGAATCCAAAATTAACGGCTTCAGGAAACCCTTAAAAGCATAATAATCGCAATTCACTTTAGAAGGAAAACACTGTGGACAACAAATTGTCATAACCAGCAGTGTTCAGAAAGCTTTGCCATGATGACTGGAGTGAAGGGCTTGAAAGTGGAACTTCTATATTTTCATCCTAACAGATTCTAAGAGTTTTTATATGCATAACAAAGATGCCAACTCCCATGGGTCTGCAGTATAGAGCTGGAAATGGAGAATTAAAGGTATTTGTGCACCAATTGTTCAAACATGAATTTGAACCTAAATTTTCTATTAATTTTGAAGCCGCTGTTTTACAGTTTCTCATAAAGAACGTCTGAGTGAGGACATTCAGAACACACTAGTACAAGTAATTAATGTGCTAGCGCACATGCGGCACCATGACATCACCCAAGTACGTACAATGATGCTGCCGCCCCTCCTGCTTGAGCCCATCTGGATATGAAAACCGAGGCTAACTCACAAATCCTTCTTAGACCAGACCAGTCTCCCTTCGCTCCTGGGTGAGAGTTGTCAGCTCTGGAAAGTGGCCAAGACATGACTAGGAGAGACGCCAGAAGAGGAGAGACAGTGTCCAGGAGTTTCAAGAGTTTGCTGGCAGGCTAGAGTGCATTGTAATAAGTTACATGAAAGGCTCTCGCATTTGTATTTTGCAGTGCTAATTTCTTAAGGGTTTAAATTTAAGATATGTCAAATGTTTTGTAAATAAAAAAGACAAATCAGATCACCCACTCTCCTACCTTTTCTATTCCAATTTTAACTCCACGAAGCCCTTAAAAGGTTTTGTCTGGACTCTTTCCTGCTCGCTTTCACAGAACGGCAGCATATTTTTTACTTGCCCCAAATTCATTAACTGGCTTTTAAATTGGGGAAGATTAATTTAATGCTTCCACTCAATTTAAAGCTTGTAAAACTAAATTATGAATTTTGTTATGAGATAAAAGTCCAAATAATGTTATATAAAACTCCCAATTTTCTAATAAAAACAGTTCAGAAGTCCAGTTAGCATTACCAACCAAGAATGAGACTATTTCAACCCTTGAAGATTTCCTTATTTTCTTGGACCTAGTTTTCTTCGTAATATAAAAAATGCAATTTGTACCAATACAAAATATACTTCTAGGAAATATTTTAAGAAGACTGAGAAATAATTATCCAACAATTTAATTACCAAGAATAAACCAATTAACATAAAGCACTTATGTGACACTTCAAGAAAGAATAAATTTTTAGATTACTCAGTTCATAGCACTGAAGAAAGAAAGCAAATGGAATATGAAAGCAAGAGCCCTCATATGGGTTTGGACAACAGCAATAGGAAAGTGAAGAGATTCAGAAACATTAAGTGACTTTATGTCTGACCCTCCTGTGCAACATGAAGTGGGTGGGGTGGCAAATACAGCACACTCAAAACAGTTCATTTATGACATTTTCTGAAAAATGTTCAGAAACATGAATATACTAGAAGCTATAGCATTTCTTTGTCATGAAATCCAAAAAGTAAACTGGGATCAAAGCACAAATCTAGGGATATTTAATGAGGTAACTCACTCACTATTAATGTTCTTAAATTCTCTAGTCTATTGAAATCAAGATTGTGAAATAATAAAATTATACCGTTTGTAACTTGCCCCACCTTCCCAGAGTCATTGCCTTACTTCATAGATTAGATTTTTATTTTATTAAAATATTTGATAGTGAGGAAATAATTCTGTTCATGACTGTTTTGAGCTTAATAAAGAATATAATTTTATCAAAATTATGTTAATGCATATTTGTAACAAATGAAGGTAAAAGATTAAATCTTTCCAGATTTAATACTAAATTTTATTCAAAGTCAGTGAACTTTAGGATACAGAGGAACTTTTTTAAATTAAAAAAATCTGTAAATATTAGTCACTTGGTAGCATCAGGTAATGATAATTCATTTAGGGGAAATTATAAAACAAACATTGTTTGTTTTTTTTCCTCTAAAGCTTAGCACATATCCACAAAGGTGTTAATGGTAAATATACTTAATCTGGAAGGTGGAATAAAATGGCTGAGCATGTCCAATTTTACTAGGACTAAGGAAAGGAGCTGCATCTTCTGGTGCTTCCTGTCTGGTCAAACACTTGGTATGCGACATTCTGGTGTGAGCGTGCTGCTTCTTTATAACTGAAAATTACTGTTTTCAGAGAAAATGGCTTTATTTTCAGAGATCTTATTTATATTGACACTGGCCTCAAATACTACATACTTTGCAGAATGTCTATCCATTTTCTTTTTTTTCAGGTTATTCTACAAAACCTTACATTGTCTGAAAACTCAGAAAAATAGGATGAACAAAATGCTATAACCAATAGGTTAGATAGAATAATGGTATAATACTCAGAATTAATTTTAGGAACTTTCCACGACTATATATCATCTAGTTTCACACCACGGAAAACTCGGCACAGAGAAATCTGATTGTATCTTATCCTTACAGCCATTTTTATGGGTAACTTCCTAAATCAGAAATTTCATCCTACCACTTTCTCCTTAAAACCCCTAAGATCCAATTCACAGATGTCCATGAGCTCATGCCCTGCCTGGAAGAACCATTGCTAATATCCAAATATCAAACAGAGCCTCCAGCTGATGCTCGGGCTGCAGTGGCAGGTTAAAGATATGAAAGTTTAAAACCAGCTTAGAGTAATCCCATATTGAGTATGAAATGATAGCCTGTCATCGGGAGCAGGCGGGCAGAGCCAGGTCCAGATGGGAGACTGGCTGGGAAGGAGGCGGGGCCGGTGGGGCGGCGCTGGGAACCTGCCGTCAGACAGGACTGCTCCCCCTGCTGGCAAGGCCTCGCCTGCTCGGCTGCTCACCATGGACCGGCTTGCCTTTAATTATTTAAAATATAACTGATAAATTATGGAAGGTTTCCCCCTTTTAGGCCGCTGCTCTGGATCTGCACAGCTTCAAGCTCATGGTATCCTCTTTCCATCTGATTCATTTGTCAGATAAAAAGAATCCAATATTTCACCAGGAGGTCCAATTATTTATCTTGTAATTTAATTGCATCATAAGCATAGGGAAATGTAGCATTGCTTTTATAATATAAAGCCCTTAAAAATGAAGGATGCCTCTGAATTACGCTTGTTGATATATACATACATTCTTGAAGAAAAACAATCTGTGGACTGTAGCCTTCACCAGCCCTTACTCAGGCTCTACGGACTGCCCGTAATGAAATAATATAGAAATGAACCATATAAATCAACTATACAGGGAACAAGGAAACAGCATGTTGCAGCAAAAGAGCGTAGACGTACAGCGCCAAACTATCTGACAGTCTAATGATCTGGGTTCGCAGAGCCTGTGTGAGGAATTAAGGACGAATGTTTACACAACAGATATGGTAAATTTTACAGAAAAAGTATTTGATATTTGATTTTCAATGTAAGTTAATAGATGCAGGAAAAACATTTAGTAAAAATCTGTCGTAAGATTTTGGCCTCCACCCAGAAGCTCCCAGAACAGGAGGGACCAGCTTTTCCCCCACTGTTCTCATCTGAGTCCTGGCTTCCACGCGCCTCCAGCTCCCGGCCTCCAGAAGGCTCCATCCCAGGAACCCTGGCCTGCCATTTGGTTGCTGATTTCACTCTCTCAGGACTTCCTCCCAGTGGCTCTACCATGCCGAACTGGCACTTGCTTCTAGAAGTGAGTTATTATTAAACCTGTAGGTCAACTGTGGCACTAACAACTCCTTGGAAGCTTTCAGCCACACTGTACAATTTGCTGGTCTAATTAAATATTAATTCTAAGTGTTACACTTTGTAGCTAAGAGCTTTTATTTTCCATCATCAGCCTGGAAGAGAAAAAGGTTACAAGGCTAATTTAATCTCTCCCCGGTCCTCCCCAACATTAAAGATTAACTGCAAGGGGTGTGAAAACATTATAAAAGAAGCTAGGACTCTGTATATAGTAGTAATAATGTAATTAATAGCAAAAGGCTAAAACATAACATCAGGACATAATATTTGACCTGGTACTAAAACAGCTTTGAATTATAATTGGTCACAAGCACATTTGTGCTCAACATTAAGAAATAAGCATCATCATTCCTCGAATACAGCCAGCTTTCTTTAAAGGAAGGTATGCAGACAAGTTTATAAATCTGAATAATTAAAATGAGCATTTCTCTTACAGGTATTTTTCAAATAACTTGTAAAACTAAAGATATAAGTTCAATGATTTTATTTGTAAGATAAACACAAAATTAAATTAAGTTGTATTTTCTGTGTAAAAAATGGATGTAGAAGACAATCTATAATAAAAAACAATGTACAGATCCTCCCCACTTCTTCCTTCTACCATGTTCAAGTGGACTCAATACACAGGTCCCCCCCCCCTGCTCCCAGAACAGTCCCATGCCTGGACACTGGGCATTATAAAGACCGCGCCGTGCAGCAGCCAAAGATTCCATATGCGCAAACAGATGACTCAATCTCCACACCGGCACGAGGCACTCACTACTCGTATCATTAATGCGCTGGGGAAGTTCGGCCTTAACAGCCCGTTAGCTAATAACCACAACACGACAGGCACTACACCTGAATCACAACATGGACCAGGACAAGCAAAGCTACCACAGAGGCAGTGAGAGACCTTTCACAACCAAAATTATTATTATCTTCGTGGCTTACTGAATATGCTTTGGCTAGATGAAGTGTGACAGAATGTTTTCTTTTAAAGTCTATCCTGTTCTTACTTTACATGCATATTTACCCCTAAGACAAAATGATACACATGCTGCTGTAGCTGGTCTATGTAAACAGTTAATGTGGAGTTACAGATAACGTGGACTTTTTTTAAGTTTTAATCATCTTTGATGAATGAATCAAATTTATAGTACATGTTTAATGTATACAAGCGACAATTGATTTTAAAAATTAAGCAGATGGTAGTATGTGTAGTCTGAAACAGAAGAAAAGAATTTGGAGCTGTAAGAATTAATAAATTCCAAGCCTATAACAGAAGAGTTGAAACAGTTCTATTTCCTATTTTAAAGAAAAATAGACTCTGTTTACAACTCACTAGACTTGTGTAAAGTTATTAGGATTTGATAAATATGTCATAAAATTAAAATGGATTTGATATGATTCCATTTGTTTTT
>PVJO010013828.1:0-50341 GCA_004026905.1 Hystrix cristata | reverse complement strand
CCCGCCCACTGTCAAAAGTGGTACTGACAAAATCTTTGAGAGAATATGAGTTTCCTCTAAAAGTGCCAAAGTAGTCGTGATGGACAAGGAAAAAAATCAATATTTTTAGATTTACTTAAACATATTTTATTTTGAATTACAAATTGGGGTATAGATAACATATTTTTTACTATAGAGCCTAGAAAGCTGTGTCTGACTCTGTTCAACTCCCAATCTGGTTTTGTAATAACTCCAAGTAAAAATTCTTTCAGGACCACGGACATAAACAATGCTCAATTTCTGCTTTTAAACATTATGCAGATCCCAAAATGTCATGTTTGTTATTCTGAAACAAAATCCAGAAAAACAACAGAAGAAAACTTTTTTCTGATCTATTATGGACAAAAGATTTTTCACCTGTATTTTCAAATTCTCTCTTTTCTTATCTCTGAAGCAACATTTTATTCAGCAAGGCTTGTTGCATAAAATACTCAAAGAGAGCTGGGCGTGCTGGTACACATCTGTAATTCCAGCATCCAAGAGGTTGAAGAAGGAGGATCAGGAGTTCAAGGCCAGCCTGTGCTACATAATGAGCTCAAAGCCAGCAAGACCCAGCTCAAAAAAACAAATAAAGTAAAATAAAATAAAATATTCAAAGAACGCATTGAGAGAGAAATCCTGGAACGGAATCTGCAGTGTTTAAATGTCTAATTTCCAAACAAATGTAACCTAGAAAATTAGCCAAATTCTTAATCCATCTCTTTCCTGTAAAATGCCTCCTACCTTGCAATATTAGGACAACATGCAAATTGCCTCTGAGAGAGCTATTCACCTGCTACTTGTTCATTAAATAGGAGCTATGGTTGTCCTAATAATTAGCTGTCATGTTGATCAATGTTTACTTATTAACAGCGACAACCTCTTCTTCTTTGTTGCCTCATACATAACTTGCCAATCCTGGCTTGCAAAGCATTTTGACATACTCTGGGGATGTGTTATACAAAGTCTTCTGTGCATATGAGAAGAGGAAGGAAGGAGGGAGAGAGGGGGCGGGGATGAAAAAGGAATTAAGATGTGTTCAGTGCCTGCACCGATTCCATGTAATGAATGTGATTATTTTGTGCTGCACATATGTACTAAAAAAAAAATTAAAAATAAAATTTAAAAAAAATTCACTGGATTGTCCTAAAATGTACTAAAGAGCAGGAAAATAAAGGAAGGCAATGATTAAAAATCATGAAGCCCACACGCCCCATCACTGATTTGTCCATTTCAGTTTTTACCTGGTTCTCTTCATCAGTCTTTACAAGGAGACATGACTCCAGACAACGCGCACATTTTATTAGCTGTTCTGTGGTCCGAAGCAAAGGCTAAATTTTGGTGTATTTGTTCCACATTCGGGTTACCAGCTGAGCCTTGGGTACCCACACATAGGCTCAAGGTCTGGTTGCCATGGTCACACCTGCTCCTCACGCGCCCGTGCACACACACACCACCGTACATCACACGCTCAGCTGGGTTTGTCAACACATCTCACCCAGCCCTGAAGGGTTTCTTTTATTCCAAGAAACCGGCTTCCAAAGGTCTTGGGCAGCCTTAGGAGTATGTTAAACTCAGGACCTGTGTGGGGTCTTAGGCCTCTTCGCCAATCTGAGGAAGACTACTGACTTTCCCTTTCTCCAGATACACACACGCATAAACACTCATGTAAGACTGCATTTCACAGACTCCCTGCACCAAAGTGGTAAGTTATGATTTGTTTTCTTCAAACTGTTTTGACTGGGACTCCCAGACTAAAAATAAAACTCTAGGTCTGATGTGAGGATGCAACCCGCACATAAGGGTCTCTGCACAGAAGTTTCCAGGTGAATTTGCTCTCGCCCTGTGCGATGGTTACTGACATTCTCCACCCTATTCCGTCTCCCTGAAATGTAGCTTCAGACTCAAGGAATCGCCTTCTCACCCCGCAACTGAAAAACAACAGCATCATCCAGCATCTCTCCGCCTCTAAGAGAAACTGAGCCCAGCGGTGAGGGCCGCATCCCCCTCATCCGAGTCACGGAGCCATGACTCTCCCGAGCCACCTCGAGGCTCCTTCCACGCAGAGTGCGGCAAAAGCAGGATCCCAGCCGCCCGCGGACCCGAACGATGCTGGACCCTGACCTCGCTTTATTTTCTCTCCGGCGTGCAGCGGCCTACCATGACTTAGCAAACAGGCGCGTTTTTCTTTCCACCAGCCCTCTGCAGCCCTGCAGCCCCCCGGGAGGCGACCAGGCCAGGCAGAGCAAGCACGCGAGCCCCGGGGAACCGGCGCGCGGACCCCAGCGGGGACCACTGCGGGAGGCGGCGAGCGGCGGCCCGCGGCTCCTCCCCCAACCGCGGCAGGAAACGCAGGGCGCCGGGTCTCAAAGCCCCGGAGCCCGGCCCGGGCTTCGAGCGAGCGCGGCCGGCCGTCTCCGGGACGCGCCCGCCTCGGCCGGCGGAATGCGCGCGTCTTCGGCCCGCGTCTCCGCGGTCGGCCAGGCGGACGCCCCCAAGTAAAGGCGGCTTCGCAGGCTCGCGGGCGAGGCTGCGAGGGGAACGTCCGCTGGCCGTGCGAGAGCGAAACGGCGGGAACACGCGCGGCGCGGGCTCGCCGCGGCCGACAGATCGCGTGACCGGCCGGAGCGGCGCCCCGCGCCGGCCTCACCTTTGCTCTCCGAGTCCTTCATCCTCCGCCTCCGTCCGCGGCCGCCGCGGCCCGCACCTGTCACCCCGCCGCCCGCCGGCCTCCCGCTTCGGCAGGCCCGTCTCGGGCCGGCGGGAGGGCCGCGCAGACGCGCAACGCCGAGCCCGCCGCGTCCCGGGGCGCGATCCCGAGGCCGGCGCGCGGCGGCTGGCGTCACGGTGCCCGCCAGGGACGGGCGGGAGGAAGGCGGGCCGGAAATCCCGCGGCGCGCCGGGAGACCCAGCGCTGCCCCCCGCGACGCGGGACATGCCCCCGCCGGGGAATTCGGGCCCAAGACACCAGGCAGTAAGTGGCGCTGGGTGACCGAGGGGCCTGGCGCGGCGACGCTTCGCTTAGGCAGGCAGGTCAGGGTCTCCCAGACGCCTCCGTTCAGAGATTATGACTGAGATTGGCAAGCTGATATCCAGAAAGATTAACTGACCTGGCTAAACTGAGAGAAAAGAAACACATCGGCCTGTTGCTCACATCCCCAGAAACTGATGTGGAAAATCTGCTGAACCACAAGTCAAGACAGGAGGCTTGGAGATCCCCCTCACCAGCCATCGAGCAGATGACTCAACCTCCCGCCATCAGTTTCCGCATCTGCAAGATGGGGCTGTTTGGGAGATTAAAGGGAGACCAGACGAGTATTCCATAAACTGGACGCCATAAACGTAAGATGTGCTTACCCACTGCCTGGCCACAGGAAGAGGACTCAAAGCCAGTGGACTCATTCCACTGAAACTGCAGAGTGACCGCTTTCAGGGCCACCAGGGGTCCCTGAGTTGACTTCTAGCTGCGATGCTGTGAAGACTCCCCGAGGCTGAGCAAAGTTTAAGCCTCTGGCTTTGGGCTCTGTGGTGATAGGTGGTTTCCCTTTCTGCTCCTCTTGGACAACTTAGACCCATGAGGAAAATGTGTGGCTGTGGTTTGGATCTTAAATGTCCCCCTAGAGGCCTGCTTTTTGGGGGTGGGAGTTGAGACAAGATCTCACTATGTAGTTCAGCCTGGTCTTGAACTCACAGTGTAGCCCAGGCTGTCCTCAAACTCACTGCAATGCTCCTGCCTCAGCCTCCTGGGCACCAGGATGACAGGCCTCAAAGCCCATGTTTTAAGGGCGAGGTCCCCACGTGGTGCTGTTTGGGAGGAGGCAGAACCCGCAGCCTCCACAATAGTGCTCCAAAATAACCTTCCCCTCTGCGAGTTACCTTGGTGTTTCGTGACAGAGGCGGCTAGCTGGTTAGCACACACTTTTCAGCACAACTCACTGGCCTGATGTGAGCCCGCGACCCACACATCACACCAAAGACAGGGTACCTCTGCCCCCGGGGTCTCGGCCCAGGACAGCCAAGTGCCGCCCACGAGCACTTCGGCGCATGGAGGGCAGGGGTCCGTGCACACTTTCACCCACAGCATCCTGGTGCCGGCCCTGCTCCGAGCGCAGGGAGCCGCACCCTGCTGAACAAAGCGCCCTCTGTCCCCCAAGGTCGGCGTGGACGTGCTCTCACTCGGCGGAGGGATGCCAGCAGGGCTTCCGGTGGAGAGGGGGGCTGGGCTGGAGCATGGCCTCCACAATCGGCTGGCCCCAAGCGGGGCGAGGTCTTGACCTCTCTAGGTTTCCATCCCCATCGCTAAGTGAGGGTAACGCGTTGCCTCCCCCTGGGCTGGGTGGGGCCTCGAGATCCCGAGCCTGACACACAAATGCAGGCGCCACCAGGGCTGTACAAGTCATCTCATTACCTGTGACCCGGGTCAAGTGCAGCCCCAGCCTCGGTGTCCTCATTAAAGGGGGATAATAAGTGGTCTGTGGGTTAGGGAGAATCACACATCACAGGAGGCGAGGCCCAGCAGGAACAGCTGCTAATCTGGGGCCAGGCTCTGGCTCAGTAAGCTGCCTGAGGTCGGGGCGTGGGAAAACCAGGGCTGGGAGCAGTAAGGAAGCAGAGAAGGGGAGGCGGTGCCTGTTTGTATCGCAAAAGAAATCATTGTTCTGTTTTTTTAAAGAAAATGTGGTCATTTTGAGAGCATCTGTCTTTTACTCAATATTGTATTATGAAAAGCTTCAAGCATACAAAAAATGTTGAAAGAATCCTACAGAGAGTCCTAAATCCGTGTCCATTTGGGTAATATTTGGAGCACGTGTCTCTATCCATACATAACTGATCTTTTTTTATTTTTTATTTTATTTTATTTTTTTTTTTTTTGGTGCCAGGGATCAAACTGAGGGCCTTCTGCTTGCAAGGCATACACTCTAACCGCTGAGCTAAATCCCCAGCCCTTTTTTGGTTTGTTTGGGTTGGTTTTTTTTTTATCTTTTTTTAAAATGAAGTTTGATCCAGGCCTGGTGGTGCACACCTGTAATCCAAGCATTTGGGAGGCTGAGGCAGGAGGATCACTACAAGTTTGAGGGCAGCCTGGCCTACATAGTGAGACCCTGTCTCAAAAAAACCAATAAATAAATAAAATAAAGTTTAAAGAAGTTTGAAAGCCTCATCAAATAAAAAAGTATCTCTTTTTCCCTCCTGACATTATATATATTTTGTCATTTTGATTTTGTTTCTTTGAGACAGGGTCTCACTATGTAGCTCAAGCTGGCCCTGAACTCATGGCGACCCTCCTGCCTCAGCCTCCTAAATGCTAGGATTACAGGTGTGCACTACCATGCCCAACTCCTGACACAATATTTAGCAAAGCCCTAGAGCCCCTGCCTCTCTGGCCTTTCAAGCAAGATCTGGAAGTCTCAAAAGTCTCATGCCACCAAATTTCAAACCTCAGGGCCACACCTCCCCAGGGACAAGGATCGACCCACCCTTGGCACTTTCCACATGGCACCACTGGTGCTGTGGACAGTCGTGAGCAGCCACCGGCGGCCTGATGCTGCCTCAGTCCCTGGGCGAAGGAGGCTCAGCAGCTCACTGGGCACTGAGTCTCGCCCACTCTGTACAGTCCTTGTCTCCTTCGATGCCACCCTGCATCACAGCTGGTGAGTCACATCTCCCAGACAGGCCACCCTGAGAGCAAAGCTGGAGGGAGTTCTCAGGAACAATGAGAGAGGCCAGGATGGGAAGGGAATAAGGCCTTTTATTGTTCTAGCAAAACAAAACTGAAAGGGAAAAACACCGCGTGATATCGGGGTTAGACCCACAAGCTGCAGGTCTGACTCTGAACAAAGGCTGGAGGGACAAGCAGCTTTCCTGTGCCTTCAGGCCAGGAGACCAGGCCGAAATCAGGCAGAGAGCTGCTTTCTGGGGAATTGACTGGGGCTCTCTAGCTCAATCACTTGCTCCCCAAACACACTGAGGCCCGGGGAGGTGGCCCCACACCCACGCCTTGCCTGTTGGACTCGCACGAGGTGGGATGGGCAGAAACCCTGCTGCTGGGGGAGTGGGGTGGCTGGGGTGCAAGGCTGAGGGCAAAGGTGTGGGAAGGAAGCCAGCTAGGAGCACGCATCACCGTATTTGCTGCCTTCCTTACCCTCTCTGCTTCCCTTTTCCTCATTCGTAAACTACGGAATATGGCAAGAATGAAAATAAATAAATAAGGGCAGAGGATTTGGCTCAGTGGTTAGAGTGCTTGCCCTGCAAGCACAAGGCCCTGAGTTCAATCCCCACCACCAATGAATAAATAAATAAATACATACACACTGCTCAGGGCTGCCACCGGCACGCAGGGAACAGCGCGTGGATGTCAGCTCTCTCCTGGCTAGTGTTTTTAGAAGAGGCCACGTGCCAAGGGACAGGTAGCCCAAAAATCCAGGATCCCAGCAGCTCGGAAGGGACTTGCTTGCATTCTGATATCCTCCTTTAGTCGGGGACACCTTGGGCCGGGAGAGGTCTGGGGACGCACTTAGGACCCCACGGGCAAGTGGAGCTTTAAAGCCACGCGTGTCAGTCAGAGGTGCGCGGTCTGCGGCCTGCAGTCACTGCAGGGCTGGGCCCCTCCCCGGGGGCTCTGATTTGGAGCGGCTGAGCTGGCGCTGACGATGTGCATCTGTAACCAGTTCTGGGGATGCCAGGCTCCAAGCGCCTGGCTCTGTAGTCCTGTGCCCCACTGTGGGAGGGCAGATGGGAGGAGCAGGGACCAGGCCGGCGAATGCAGGGCAGTGAGGTTTTCCAGTTCTACTTATTTCTCAGCTAAACTAATGTGCGAGGGGTACTCGAAAATATGGTGCATGCTTAAATTTTACAAAACTTATTACAGTAAAAGACACATTGCCAAGAACAATAAAATAAGTGTGTTGGAAGCAAGGGGGATTAATGGCAATGCGCGTTTTACTGTCACTTTTTTTTTGAGACAGGGTCTCACTATGTAGCCAGGCTGGCCTCAAAGTCACAGTGATCCTCCTACCTCAGCCTCCCGAGGGCTGGGATTACAGGTGTGTGCCTCCGCGCCCGGCCCTGTAATGAATATTTTTATTTAAGCATTCACCATAAATTATAATCACCCCTCAGTGATCAACCATTCACAGCAATTTTTGTCAAATAAAAACATGATGGGCCGTGTCCTCACCCACCTTAATCACCAGATCTGACACCGTGCAACTTCTGGTTCTTCCAAAACGACCAAAGCGACCATGAAAGGGAAACACTTTGAATCAATTGAGGACATCGAGGCAGCCAGGACGGGCAGCTAAAGACCCTCAGAAGGGAGGACTCCAGAGCTGCTGCGGACAGTGGCCAGGACGGTGGGACGAGTGTGTTCAAAGTGAGGAGGAGGATTGTGAGGGGGATTCATGGCAATGTGTCTTTGACTGTAATACATTGTTTAAATTTAAACATTCACTGTATTTTTTATTACACCTCCTATCGTATATTTACATATTCCTTCCATACTCTGATCCCACTTGACCCTTCGAATAGCCCTGGGAACAGGCTACAGAGTGGTCATGGCCTCCACTCGATACGGTCTGTTTTAGGAGTGTGTAGCTAGGACACGACAGCAAAGCACAAACCCACCAGTGCCCAGTGAGTATTCTGTCCTCTCCCCCAAGCAACTGTCCTAGAAAGTCCTGTGCTCGAGGCCCAGCCGGGTCCCCAGGGCTCCCCCCAACTCGGGAAGGGCTCTAGGCCCAGCAGAGTCTGGGGGGGTGGTCTCTCCTGTGGGAGCTCGAGGCTAATTATCTGCCACGATTCCAGGGCTGGGAGGCACCCTGATCGCAACAGACTCCCGACCTCCTTCACTCTCTTCTGTAGCCCAAAGGCTTTAATATTTGACTGGCTGTGGCCATCCGGGAAAGACAGACACAGGTGGAAGGTGAATCTCCACCCAGCAGAGCGTATTCGTGTTCCCATTCAGAACTGTTTGCATGATTAGATGTACTTTGAAAAGTTGTTTTGACATCTACACCAAAAAAAATTTCAATATCTAGACTATTTGAAGAACTCTTATAGATGAAAAAACTATGATTAAAGGGTAGGAAATGACATCAATAGGCCCTTCACAGACATTCCCACAAGAATGACCGACGCTCAGCAGAAAAGGTTCTCGGCTTCATCATCTGCCAAGGAAATCCAGTGTAAAATCAGTGTGCAGCTTCACTTCACGCCTATCAAAGCAGCCAGCATTGCAAGTAACACCCAGGAGGGAGCCCGGAGTCCCACCCACTACTCGCGGGAACTGGATTAGCATACACGGATGGCGGTCAACTAGGCAATATCTTTAAAAACTAAATCCACGCCACCCAGCTATTTCCCTCCTATGTGTCTTCCCAAAAGAGTTAAAGACATCATAGTACAGTGATCCAGCACACCCATGTATATAGCAGCACAACTCATAATAACTAAATCTTGGAAGCAGGATTGTCCATCAACCAATGAATGGATAAAGAATATGTGGTATTTACACACAATGGAGTAGTACTCTGCCATAAAGAAGGATTAACTTGAGGCATTTGTAGGAAAATGGGTGCAGCTTAAGACCATAATGTTAGGTGAAATAAATCTGACATACAAGCTTCAATATCACATGGTTTCTCTTATATGAGAAACCCAAAATATAAATTAAAAGCAAAATAAAAACAAGAATAGGAAACAGGGAGCTGGATCTTTTGTAAAAGGGAAAGAGACCAAGAGATGGAGGGAAGGGAAGGAGGGAAAGGAAGGGGATGAAAAGAGAATGAAGAAGTGTGGTGTACACTTCATGGAGAAGTGCCAACTCTCCATGATGAATGTATACGCTACAAACATGCACTAATAAAAAACAATTGAAAAACATTCAGAAAGGGTACGCCTTGGAACCGGTAATTACCCTTCTAAGTATTCATGCTATAGTTACAGTCACAAAAGTCCAGCTCTCAAACACCAGACTCCTTGTCTTTGGAGATGCACACGAAGGGCACGTTCACCCCAACACACTGACGGAGCGTCTGCTGTGTTCAGGACACCGTGTCGGCGTGAACAGATGCCCCAAGTCCCTGGAAGCCT
This sequence comes from Hystrix cristata, assembly GCA_004026905.1. Classification (NCBI taxonomy): domain Eukaryota; kingdom Metazoa; phylum Chordata; class Mammalia; order Rodentia; family Hystricidae; genus Hystrix; species Hystrix cristata. The sequence continues at coordinate 41,233 of PVJO010013828.1, read as the reverse complement.
GGCTCCGTCCCATCTGCAGCCTCCTTCTTTGAACTCCTCACATTATGTAAAATATAAGTCTAGTAGTCAAAGCTGTTGACCTTTTATTTTTTGAATATTTTAACCATGAATGACTTTCGCTTCAGTATTAAAAAGCTACATCATTTACATCTTCTTTTCTGCAACTGCAGATTTAGAGACTTAAATTGATTTTATTCATTTTTTCCCTAACTTGTGATGGATTCTGTTTACAGTCTTTCCTGCTACCCGTGGAGGCAGCCATCCCCACCCTGCAGGGTACCAGGCTGTGCTGTGTGACAAGGGCTGGAGGCTCACATCCTGCCAAGCGCTGCAGGGCCACACACAGGAGGAGGCAGAGAAGCCTCCTGGACAGGGCCCTGAGCCAGGCCAGGACTGAGGAAGAGAGCTGAACAAACAGGGAAGGGAAGAGGCAGCACCCTAGGCAGATGGGATGGCTCCTGCAGAGACAGAGAGGCCCTGAAGAGCATGGTGCATGCGCAGAGTGAAGGGGTCACATCTTCATTTGAAACAGCTGGAGTGTAGAATGCAGGGGACCGGGCAAGAGATGCAACCAGGAAGTGAGTCAGGACCAGGCTGTGAGGGGCCTCGAGAATGCACACAACCTCATGAAGTTCCAAGTCACCTCTGGACCTGAGAGTCACTCGAAAATAATCTCAAGTGGGGGAAATGGATGAAAAGACAGAGGAAACCAGGCCGACTGAGGTGATGAGCATTGAAGGTGATGACCGGTGCAGAGAGTCCATCAAATCCTTCCCTCTACTCTTACAGGCAGTTGGACATTTCCATAGTATACATTTGAAACCCCCCAAAAGTCATCTTATTCAAGGACATTCTTTGATGATATGCATTCCTGGAAGGTTTTTGTAGCTATTGTTGCTATTGTTGTTAGCACAGTTTTTAAAAAAAACACATACAGATTATAGACTAACAAACTGTGATTGCATCTATGATGAGTAAGGAGACACCCTAGGAAACGAGGTACCAATATATTAAGTTCACCTTCTAGTTAGAAAAATTAAAGGCATTATTTTATATTTTTTCTATACTGTGTAAATGTCACATATTAATTTGTATTCTTTTTATTTTATTTTTTTTTTGGTGCTGGGGACCGAACTCAGGGCCTTGGTCTTGCAAGGCAAGCACTCTAACCACTGAGCTAAATCCCCAGCCCAAATTTGTATCCTTTTTCAAATCAGAAAAAACACTTTCACTTAGCAAAAATATTTTCAAAATCCAACTACAGAAGAATAATTGCTATATCTTCACATTAGATAACTATGAAATAGCTGTAGGAAGAGGATGATAAGGAAATTCTTACCCTGTGACGCCAACATGAAAACAGTGTATGAGCCCACAAGAAATATCAGGATAATTGTATGTAACAGAAATGTGTGCATGGTCAGGAACAGACTGGAAGATTACCGTGCTTCATCAGTGGGACGCTACTAAATTATGTTCCCTCCAGTCCCACTTTTCTTCACCAAACACATTCCCATGATTTAAAAATGAGACCATGAGTTTGATCCCAGCACCTAAATAAATAAATAAATTTTAAAAAATGAAAATAAGGAAAAGAATTAATACTCCAATGATGCATGCGGGAGGGAGGGGAGATTCTGCAGGTGGACGCTGCTGAGGCCTCGCCCCTCCACACTCCGACTTGGGCACTCTGGGTGTCCGTGCTCTGTACGGAGGGAGGTGAGAAGACAGCGTCTTAGAAAAATCGTGTCCGTGAGCTCAGTCAGAAGCCACCAACAGGCTTTCTGCTAGAGGTTCAAAATGGAGAAGAGAAATGCAAACACATAGTCAGACGTTTCAACAAATATGAAAAAATCTCAGCATTACGAATATATGATTTGTATACTTGAAAATTCCACAAATGCTTGCTTTGAATATTCATGTTGAGGGTAATTTTAAGCAGATTTTATTATGAATGACATACGTGTGTGTGTGCACATATATCCATATTTTACAAACACAAAAAATTCTCCACAGGACGACCGCCGCCCTGTGCTCACAATGCTGCCCCGGTGGGCGGGGCCACATCCACATGGTAGGAGCGCACGGAGAGCTAACAGCAGCAGAATGAATCCCTGGCTTTGTCCTACGCCGAATGCTCTTGCTGCGCTCAGCAGATAAATATAAAAACAGTCACTAGCTTCTCTGCCAGCAGTCAGACCCGGCTCTCGGCCCCTCGTGGAGCCCAGAGTGCACGGTTCAAGCTGCGGCTGCCGCCTGACCTCTCCCGGCCCCTACCCGAGCGCGGCATGACTCCCGGCACTACCCAGGCAGGCAAAGACAACTGGCTGATTTTTACCTGATAGATTTAAAAACAGTCAAATGCTTAAGTTCTCATAACGCAATAATTTTCATTATTCCGTAAACTGTTTTACAATCACTCAAACACGAGCACTGGAAATGTGCGCTCATCTGAAAGACAGCGGCAGGATTTCTTCTCCAGACACAAGAGCAGGACTCGGCCTGGTGTCGTCCTCAAACTTCCCTGGAAACTCTGTTTCAGTTCAGTGACTATCTGCACTGTTAAGGAGCCAGCTATCGCACATGCTAAAGAAGCCAGGAGCTGACTCGCAGGGCGTCCTCCTGCCGATTCCCGTCCCAGCACGCTCGTCGCCGCGCGCGCAGACGGCCGCATCAGAGTGGCCGGGTCCTGCTCGCCAGCTCCGTGCGCTGGTGCAATGTCTGCTCCCCGATTCCTTTCTGGGCATCCTTTTTTAAATGCTGAAAAGAGCTAATCTGCCAGAAACTGCTATGATGCAGCGGGCGCCCGCTGAGGGTGGGGAAGGGACTGAGATGGCAATGAGGACACAGGAGGAGGCCTGGCACGCTGGGGACACCCCAGGCAGGCTCTAGCTTCTAGCTGGGTGCTCTGGGCCTGGGCTCCAGCTCCGTGACACTGACCATCCCCAGCCTTCCAGTCCCAAAGCATGACGCCAGGCCTTCTGCTGTCAGGGCAGACGGCTGTCAAACACAATACTGCCTGCCGAGCATGGTGGTGCGTGCCTAGAACCCCAGCACTGGGAGGGCTGAGGCAGGAGGATCACCGTGAGTTCGAGGCCAGCCTGGGCTACATAGTGTGTTCAAGACCAGCCTGAACTACATAATGAGACCCTGTCTCATAAAACAAAACCCAAAAATTAAAAAAAAAAAATTTAAAGGCACAGGGGAAAGAAATGCTGACATGCTGTAAGATTAAAAGTAGCAGCTTGAATTTATAATTTAAAAGGTACTTTTCCTAGCTCTGTCTCTAATGTCTTTGCAGTATCTGAACGCCATCCCCCATTAGGGAAAGCTCTTTGGAGACATGGCCAATTTCAGGTCTTGGACGGGAAGTCTGATCTGACCTGAGACCTTATGCCAAAAGTTAAAGAACTCCTCAATTCTGATGGAGTCACATTGGAAAGAACAAGGACTTGACAAGGATCCCGCTTGCCGAATTTGGGATGGTGTGAGCGTGAGAAAGCTAACAAAGGAGTGGAGCAAAGTGTCAGGACAGAAGATCAGTACAAAACAATCAACTGTATTCTACACACTAACAATGAAAAATCCAAAAATGGAATTAGGAAAACAATTCCACTCACAATAGCCTCAAAAGAATAAAATACCCTTAGGAACACTCCTTTTTTTAAAAAGAGGTTTTTTTGTTGTTGTTGTTTTATTTGTTTGTTTTTGGTACTGGGGATCAAACTCAGGGTCTTGTGCTCGCTAGGCAAGCACTCTAACCACTGAGCTAAGTCCCCACATTTTTTAAAATAGTTGAAGGCTTGCACACTGCACATTACAGTTGGTCATCCTGTGTTCATTTCAGCTCCATAGCATCCTCTTCCAATACACAGGCTCGGGTTTTTAAACCTGTTTTTCATAAACTATACTGGACTACAGATGTGAAGGTCGGTCTTGATTCATTGTTTAGTTTTGTGTTGTTTTTTTGAGACAGGGTCTTACTATACAGTTCAGGCTGACCGTGAACTATGTAGCCCAGGCTGGCCTCGAACTCACAGCTATCCTCCTGCCTCAGCCTCCTGTGTGCTGGGATTACAGGCGTGCACCACCATGCTGGGCTTGTTTTAAGTTCAGTTGTAACCATGTTGCATTTCTCTGCCTTGTACAGTCATTTAGCATTTAGCACGTCTCCTTGACATCCTCCTGAATCTGCACTGGTGCAGGTGTCTGTGAGTTTGTGTCCAGGATCATTGTTTTCCTGCACTTTCCTGTGCTCATCTGACTGATTTCTCGTCTTTTGGTTCGGTGCCCACCTCTGCTCTGCTCGGGTGAATCTCGGATTCACGGCGATTCCTCACACCAGTCAGCGCCTGCCTCCTCCCGTGTGATTCGTGCTCAAGTATTGGACTGCGGTTTCCTCTGCTTTCACCCACTGGGGAATTTTGATTCTCAATTTATTTCCTTTCTGTGTGGCCGTTGCTGTCTCTTTTTGTTCGTCATCGTGGCGTGGAGTTTCCTGAGCCAGGTCTTTCTTCAGATGGATCAGAGGATTTGTGCAGCTCCTTAGACGTCTTAGCTCCAGCGCACGCTCTTCAGTCGGGGCACAGAAGTTCGTGCTATCATAAACAACATCTTTTATTTAGGGGTGGTGTTGGGGAGAGTTATGTGTCTTAGACTTCAAGAAACTTGTTTTTTAATTGCCATTAAAGCCTCTCCTCTACTCTCTTCATAACCAAATCTCCAAGAGCTGTCTCTTCCCAAGAGCCCTTGCTTTCTCCCAGGACCTTCACCCTCTCCAATATACCTGTGATCCCAGCACTCAGGAGGCTGAGGCAGGAGGATCGCTGTGAGTTGGAGGTCAGCCTGGACTATATAATGAGACCCTGTCTCAAAAACAAAACAAAATAAGACATATTGTCTAAGCAGGTGCGTTTTCAAGCCCTTTAACTCCCCAGTGACAAGTGGCAGAGTCAGCCAGGCTCTTCTTAGCATTTCTCCACACAGTGTGAGACTCTGGGCCCAACTGATCTCTCTCCAATTAATTCCCACCTGGCTCCCGAACCTGCATCTGCAGGGCTCCGTGGCTGGTCCTCTGGTTCAGGTACTCATTTTCCTGCTCAAACACAGTGGGAGCTTGGGGCACGCTACTTCCTGGGTACACGGTAGGTAGGAGTTAGCTCTGATACATTTGCAGTCTGTTGTGGTGAGACGTGTTGAAAGATTACAAGATGTGGTGAACCTCATGTGGTCAACTTGCGCCAGAACGCCCAGCCGGACTGAGTTGGTGTGATGCTGGGCGTACGAGATCCACCTGAGGGTTGTTGCTGATGCAACATAAGGCAGAGCGGGAGCTGTAGCTAGTTGGCGGGCTGTTTCCCAGGAGAAGCTCTGCTGTGGCTGGTTCTCCCGAAAGGAACTCGGCTGTCCTCGTCGAGGAAGGAGCTCGGGGCTTGCTGTCGTCAAGGAAGGAGCTCGGGGCCTTGCTGTTGTTGAGGATGGCCGCGGTTGCTTCGGAGGAGCTCTGGTTGTCATCTCTGCTGCGAGCATCATATCCTGGTTCCAGTGAGGATTTCTTCAGCCATTATTTGCAGACACGGACATACATGGATCAGTGCTGTGGGCTCCCAGGACTTGATTGGATCTTTCGGGTCTCCAGTGCCTAGATGGACATTCGGCACTTCCTGCATTTGGCTTCTGGGTGAATACTGTGACTTATGAATGTCCTCTATTAAATCTGCTCTCTTACAACCACTGGTTCTACAAAATCTAACTAAGACACAAGGTAAGCACCAATCACCAGCCCCAGAGTTCCCACCGGCTAGCCTGGGTTCAGAAATGGTATATGAGCACTGGGTAAGAGGCCTTTTTATTGGCTTCACACGACACCTCATCTCCCGGAGGCCCGGAGTGGGGTGGCGGAGCATGTGGGTCACTGCTGGGGCACAGTGGCCGGTCCGACCCAGGTGTGGACTACTCGCCTTGGTGTCCCGGGCGGCGCTCATCAGGAAATTGGCCTTCTCTGCCAGGATGCGCAGTCCTAGGTGGAGGACACAGGCTGTCAGCTCCTGAGGGAGGATGGCCGAGTCCTCGAAAGGGACCAGCCCGGGAAACCGGCTAGAGGACAAACACCGCGCAGCTTCCTGAGCGCAGACCTGGCTGAGACCGAAGGCGCCCTGACTGTAGTCCCGCAGGGTCTTTGGAAGCAGGCTGATCAATCACAGGCCAGCACTGGTGCTGAGCGCTTCCCGCTGGGTGGCCCCAGGAAAGTGTCCCGGAGCCTCAGGTTCGCCCTGAACTGTCAGCCGACGCCTGGCGGCTCTTGGCACAGTGGAAACCCTCAATGAACTGCAGCGACATCTTCTGTTCTGTACGTGTATATGCACACACACATGCAAACACACGGTTCCCGCGGGGGTCCTTGAGCACAGGTGTGGTTTCCAGTTCATCCTTGAATCCCACTTATCCACCGCATGAAACAGACATGGTACATACCACATGTGCTAACCACTGCGAGAGCAACGCGAGTGACTTAACAGGCAGCGCTGCCCGCGAGTTTACATAGATTTCTGAAGAACTTTGCATTCTGTTGTTGTTATTGTCAAAGCTGCCACACTTTCCGTAGCCAACCCCTCATTTCATAGGCATCTAACACCAAGACCCTCATGCCCACCTCTGTTTCCTCTAGAGTCCCAGAGCAGTCTTATGGGTCTGCTGTTGGGATGCACAATGTTTGGTGTAAATTACAAGACCAGAGCCAGCTGCCGTGGCACACGCACTCACACCGCCCCACTTGGACCCACCCCACTCCTTCGGGTTCTTCCCAGAATCTTTCAGCTCAAACAGCATCTGCTCCTTCTTCTGTGCTCTCACCACGTGGGGTGACACTCTCAGCCAGGTGGAGTCATCTCGCCACACCCCTCTCCTCCCGGCTGTGCACAGGCGGGGTACACACACCAGACCGCTCTCACCCGCACCCCTGGAGCCTGCGTGGCTGTCTGGGACCAGCGCTGTGGCCCAGCGACAGCACACGGCACCACCCGGCGCGGCACCGTCAGCTTAGGCCATCCAGGTTGTGGCAGCAGACGCAGGCCAGTTCTTTTTTTTTTTGGTGGTGCCGGGGATTGAACTCAGGCCCTTGTGCTTGCAAGGCAAGCACTCTAATCACCGAGCTAAATCCCCAGCCCCCAGTTCTTGTTCACAGGCGCACAACACGTCCACCAGGGACCGGCCGCCTCAAATACACGGTGAGACCTTGTCTCAAAAAAAAACCAATCAAATCAAATTTGTAGCGAACGGAGTGTTGGACGAACACAGAACGGAAGGGTACGCGATGAGGCTCGGTGACATAGCAGAAAAACAAAGGAGACTTCGGATCACGACTCTCGGCTCAGGACCCGGCTTCACCACTGTCACCCTATTCAGACAGCAGCGCGTCCTTCACACTCCTCATCTGCAGGCTGGAGACGACTATGCCACCCCTATTGTAAAAATTTACATTTTATTGCCAAGTGTGAACAGCTGTACAAATACTAAATACAAGGACTAGTTATAAGCAGAAAAAAACTTTATTTCTATCAAATTGAAAAGTAGGAATCAACCTTTAGGCCAGATAACCGAAACAATCAATCATACAATTAACAGTTAGGATACAGAGGACAGAGACTTTGAATTAATAAGCACGCAATCCAAAGGGCCACACGTCACATGGAGGGAGACTCTGACACATGGTAAACCAGGGCTCCCGGGACACTTGAGCGACATCTCACGGGACAGGAAACCAGGTCCAGGTGTCGCTGGGCCACAAGACAAGTGTGAGCTTGGGTGGGGGGTCACAGTGAAAAGCCGTCGGCACTCAGCAACGTCCCTAGGGCCCTCCCCACTCGAAAACAGGGTATATAAAAATCAGTAGTACAAATTCTCATAAAGCTAGAAAAGCACACTGAGCCCAACTATTCCTTGGAGCTTACGTAAGGACTGAGGACCCACTTTTCTTCCCTTTTTAAATACAAAATGGCTTGTACGAGGGAGAACCTGAGGGCATCTGTTCCTCTGCAAAGCTTGCAACAGGAAATCTTTTCTTCCAAGAGCCTGTCACCAGAGGATGGGGTTCGCATCCACGCCAAACAAGAACTTCAGCCCTCTGGCAATGCCCCGTCCCTCACACACTGCACACACAGGGTGACCCAACCGAAGGACACCCCAAAGCACACAGATAATGGCATTTATTCCGGCAAGAATTGTGCGATTTGTACAAGAAAGATAAGGTCAGGCATTGGGGAACCATTTTAATTTTAAAGTCTCAACAGACGCAGGAAGCTGTTGAAATACGGCTCACAGTTCCTCCACGCCTGGACTTGCACCCCTCCTCAGGAAGCCAGGCCAGGTCCGTGACACGTGGCAGTGACGGCCAACTTACGACCAGGCCACGACTCACGTTAAAGACGCATTCAACAAGGTTCTTCTTCTGAGACATCAAGGGGACTGAGAAGCCACTAAAAACGGAAGCAGAAGGAGAAAGCAACTCCAACTCTGGACTTGTCTCTCCCTTGGAGTTGCCCCTCTGGCAAAGACAAGACACTGTGTGTTACACGGAAGGAACATAGACGAAAATCATCGGGGAGTGTGAAAGTCCCCGAGACCCTCTCGTCCAGCAGGGTGCAGGGGAGACAGAGCCTCTGTCCACATAGCGTGCAGCTATCACCAGATGCCAAGTCCTGGCTCAGCACCAGCACCCCGAAGGTGAGGTTCCTGCCAGGGCCAGATGCGTTGCTTGGGGAGCTCCCACAAGGGAAAGGGAGAGAAAGGGAGTCTGGAATTTCCTCATGAGCCCCCATGGGTTTGAGAAGGCAGTGTTGAAGTGAACAGGGTTATTTCAGGGTCTACACCCAAGGAGACGAGATCACTGGGATTAGATCCACAGCACTAGCAGCTATTTCACTAGAAGACGCATATTAGGGAGGATACGCCGAGGTGCCCGGACCGTCACGCACCGGGGAACACTGGGCTCTTTATGATTTAAACACAGTCTCCGGTGGGCTTCACCTCTTCAGACACATAGCTAATGTCAGACACTGAACCTGGGTTCCAGGTTTTGGGAAGGCACTAGGGAGGTGACCCCTGCAGAAGGAAGACGAGACAAGAAGCAAGTCCCCTTCGCGCCACAGTCGCAGTGTGAGAAGCTCATGGGGCAGAGGGGTGAATCTGGCATTCGGAACGGTATGGACGCCCAACGGGTACAGGGATGGGGCACACGGCAGGGCGTGCCCGAGTAGGGTGCTTGAGCACCAGTGTGTGCCGCTGATGCTTTCACAAGGATTCATCTATCACCAAGGCCTTGCTGCGGGCAGGAGCAGGGGAGGGATGCACTGTGATCTCAAGGAAGAAACGCAGATTTGTCAGGGCAGCTTCAAGGTACCCAGGCCCAGGTGTCGGGGCCACAGCCAGGGATGGCTCGAGGGCAAAGTCTCCTCCAAGGTCACAACCCAAGGACATCAGAGGGCAGGGGAGGACCAGGAGCTGGCAACCCAGGCCCACACCCAGCTGCATCTGCAGCCTTGTTATGCACAGATGAGGACTTGGGGAAGGGACAAAGGCTTGGCCTCCTCTAGTAGATTCCTCTGCATAAGCCAAGGGGAAAGGAATGGACAGTACGAAGCCCGGAGAAGAAGCAAGCTGCTCAAGGCCCTGGGCTGCGCGGGGCAGGACATAGAGAGCTCACTTCCGGGAAGAGACTGGCTTCCAGGTCAGGAAAACCCGAAACAGGTGCTGTTCTGCTGTCCACTGGCAGTGGGAGCCCAGGCACCATGGTTCCCATCTCTGATCTTCGCCTGCCTTCTTTCTAAAGGGTCACATCTGCTTCCCAAGATGGTAGAAAAGTTCGGTGAGACGCCTGCGAAGGTCTGAAGCATGCGTGGCCTTCAGTACGGGACACAAACCTGCCCTGGTGCTGGAGGGGACAAAGCAGCTCTCGAGCCCCGTGCGGGCAAGTGGGGAGCAGGAAGGGCACCGGGCAGCAGGCGGGCTGGAGCCGGGCGGAGCTGCGGCATGTGGACTAGGGCGGTGTCACGGGGACCATGCTGCTGTCTTCGCTGAAATACAAAGAACTGCACGATGGTGTTGGAAGGGAAAGAGGCTCCTTTAATGTCAAAATAGTTCCACGAATTACGTTCATGGAAGAGAAAATTATGAGTTTATTGAGAAAAACCAGAAATACTTCTTCTCTTAGGCCACTGAACAGGACCTGAACATCACCTATTCAAACCCTGCCGTCTCAGCTAATAGAGGGCCCACCGAAACGACTGTAGGATGGGAAACGGGCTGCAACTGTGTGTTTCCACGGAAGGGAGGAAAGAGGTGTGCAGAGTACACAGCCGGGGATCCAGCCGTTTGCCCCTCACGCTCCCCTAAACCCTAAAAAGTTATTCCATTAGAAGGGAAGGGAAGGAAGAAGCCTGAAGAGCACACAGTCCTCTGCTGAGTCACCTACAAAAACTACTTTTCCAAGTTTGTGAAAGTCACCCCCATGGCAACTCTTAGCTGTGCGATACCCCCCAGTTGCTCTCTACCCAGTTCCCCAGAACCCTGAGACTATCCACACATCTGATTTTCACCCTGTCCCCTCAGCTGGCCTCCAAATGCGCCCCTCTAAAGTGCTCAGCATCCATGTGACAACCATGACGTCTCCCAGCCCAGAACCGGGTCCACACGTCACAACCTAAGAAAAAACAGTCCAGCTGCTCGGGGTTGAGAAGCAGCGGCAGCAGCGGCCAAGGAGCAGTCACATGAAGGACACGGCAAGGCCGGGAGGCGTGGCAAGCAAGGGTGGACACACTGGTGTGCAGAATGCACGTGGCGGGGCACGGTGGGCACCAGACACCTGAGGGAGGCAGTGAGTTTCAGCCCCACTAAAGCAGAAGCGGGCTTTCTGTCCACATGCCGGTAGGCAGAGTGAGACACTCCTAGGAACAGCACAGGATCCCTGGGGACAGGCACAGGGCATGCAGGAGCCACACACACTCCTAAGGCAGCAGGGACGACTTCCTGTTCTTCCTGGAGGCAAGCAAGCAGGGGCAAGGCAGCCGCCAAGCCCAGAACCAGGAAAACCTTTCGATAGCTGGGCACGATGGTGCACACCTGTGATCCCAGCACTCAGAAGGCTGAGGCGGGAGGATCGCTGCAAGTTTGAGGCCTGCCTGGGCTACACAGTGAGTTTGAGGCCAACCTGAACTACACAGTGAGACCCTGTCTCAAAACAAAAATAAAAAAGAAAGGAAGAAAAGAAAACCTTTCAACAAATGGTTAGTCGAATGACAAAATATCAGTGTCTGTATTTCTAGACCTCTTGCCCACCCTCAGACTGCATCTTTGGAATACAGAAAAAAAGAAAAAGATTTTATCTCCCCATAATGACAAAACTGTCATCGATCTAGCAAGTGCGGCGTCACCCTCCGCCTGAAGGCTTCACCCCGACCGCGGACTGATGGTCACTCGAGTCACTCCGGGAGAGGGGACACTGTCGGCGGTTAGCAGCGAGGTCAGAATTCAGTTTGCTGCCTGTGAGAAAAAGCTCGAACCTTCTCCTCCTCCAGCAGTCCCACGGGGTCTTATGACTCCTCTCCACAGACATGATGATCTTTCAGCATTTCTGTACCTATTTCCCATGTTTCTGAAAATTCCCAAAGACTTTGGGGGTCTGATCTTTTCACAATAAAAGAAGGGCGGGGATCTGGGAGTCGGGCCACCGTGTAAGTGAACACGCACTGCGGACTCAGCTGCCAGCTCTTGGAGATGTGTGAGGTCCCCCTCTGGGTCACAGAAAGAGGGACAGAGGCAGGAAGTGCCTGTGTGTCACAGCCTACATCTAACAGCTAGGGAGGAAGAGGGGAAACAGACGTAAGACCTTCAGCGGCAGAAGCCACGTCCTTCCGTCCCGGGTGTCTGAGGGCCCCAGGAGTGTGGCGCACAGCAAGGCGTCCCTGCTCAGGGGAGACCCCGGCAGGGACAGCAGCCACCTTCCATCCCAGTCGCTAGGAGAGCACAGCGGGCAGCGGGGACAAGGCTCGGCGAGGGGCCTCTTGCACTCCAGAGTGCTCCCTTCGGGTCACCGCCAGCTCTGGCTGGCTCCTCACGTGGCCCCTCACGTGGCCCTGGGAGGGTGCCGGCATCCAGGGCGTCCTGCCCAGGCCTCAGTTGGCTTCTTGGGACTGCAGAGGCGCGAGCTTGTTGGAGAAAAGGGCGTAAACATAAGGCCAGATCTTGTTTGTCTCTGTCCCAGAAAACTGGTGCAGCACCCCGCGGCTCCTGAAAGACAAGGCCCCACAGAAGGGGGTGTTAGGGTTCTGTCCGGCGGGCGCAGGGCGGGACGCACGTCGGGCACAGGACAAGCCTGGCTCGCGGTCTCTGTCACGTGGCACGTGCCCTCAAAGCGCCCTCGCCGGGAAGGACGAGGCCACGGCTCCTGGGAGTCTGCCACGGGAGCCTGTGTCCCTCTGGAAAGGGCGGCGCCTCCACCCAGCCTTCCCAAAGCAAATCTCAGCCGGCTTCAGGGCTCTGCCCTTCCTCCCGCGGGCGCCCGCTCAGGGGACCCGGGTGTGACAGGGCCAGGACCAGAAGAGCTAAAGGCTGCGGAGTTTGGGGGCCGCGGGGCCAGAAACCGAGCGAGGCAGAGCTGCACACTGCACCCCTCGGTGCGCAGGCCTATCGGTCTGCCGGCCTGGAGTGCCGCTGAAAACGCTCAGCTTACTGGCAATATGAAAAGCGAGGTTTTTCCATCACATAGAGAATCAGATTTCTGTTTGTCCTGGAAAACACGAAGCCCTCGACTGCTGGTCCCGGCTCGATCAGCCTGGAGCTAGGCAACCACCGGCTCCCGTTTACACAGTACTCGAGGTTATGGCTTTAACTTTGCTGGATTCCCTATGCACATCCAGGCCTCGTCTTCCACCCAAGTCACACGTTCATCAGGAGGAGGCAAGAAACAGGGCTTTACCTCAGCTACGCAGAAAGGAAGAGGGAAGGGCCGGAGGTGTAGGTTGGGGAGTGAAGCCTGCTGGATTCACAGGAGCATGGCGAAGGGGCGGGGAGTGAGGGAGCCAGACAGGGAGGGAGAGGGAGGGAGGGAGGGAGGGAGGGACATCTAAATGCAATTTTACACACGGTGCAGAGACACTCAGGGTTTAGGTCTTTAGGTTCCCACAGTTCCAGGGCAGAGACAGCCCCTCGCCCCCCACGCACCCTCCCTTGGGGAGCCGCAGCCCAGCGTCCACCCCGCATGACTGAACCCCCCACCTTCAGCTCCAGCCCCTGCTCACCTGTATAGCTCAATGACCGGCTTCGCCGCGTCTTTGTACCGTCGCAGCCGGGCGGCCACCGCGTCAGGTCTATCATCCGCCTGCTGGACCAGCGGCTCCCCGGTGACGTCGTCAATCCCCTAAGACACCAGGTGACAGCTGATGTGACCATACCAAGGCCAGACCCACGCTGGCCCTTCCACCTCCAGGCCCGTGAGGGGTTTGGACAGTGAAGAGAGCAGAGACACTGACAGCTAGCGAGGTCAGCAAACTGTACATTCAATTCCATCCGAAATTCCACCTCCCCAAACACCGAACCTGTGTACGATGTCACTCTAGCCCTCGAAATATTCCCCAAACTGCCTTCTTCTCTAAACCCTGACTTCCTAGCCCAGCATGGTGGTGACGCCTGTAATCCCTGCGCTCAGGAGGCTGAGGGAGGAGGATGATCGCGAGTTCAAGGCCAGCCTGGGCTACATAGTGAGACTACACCTCAAAGATACAAAAAGAATTTTTGCATCCGTGGGTCTGGACAAAGCCAAATTCGAAGTCTCTGTGGTGGACCGCAGTGCTCCGTCTGCATTTCCGCCCGCTCATTCTACTTCCCCTGTAGCTGTGGGATGGGCAGGAAGGAGGAGCCAGCCAGCCTGGACAGGACACCCCTGCAGCCCAGCTACTCGGAGGCTGCGCCAGCCTGTGCGGCACGGCGAGCCCTCATCTCTAGAATACATGGATGCACGAATGAGGAGTCTAGGAAAAGAATTACCAAATTATTGTTTTTGTTTTGCTTTTGAGACAAGGTCCCGCATGCAGCACAGGCTGGCCTCGAACTCACGGCGACAATCATAGGTGTGCACCACCACGCCCGGCTCAAAACTTTAATAGCTTTTAACATCCGCGTTGGAGGCAGCTCTGAAAATAGGCTTTTAACACTTTAGTAAACAAAAATGAATATGGAGGGGAAGAGGGGTTGAAGGGAGGGGAGAGGAATGGGAAAAAAGGAAGAATCAAAATCTATCACGTACAGGCACACACTCCCAATGGTGAATATTAGCATTATATATCTAAAAAGTACCAATAGAATCAATTTAAAAATAAACAAATATGAGAGGCCCATCTTTCCCAGCTCCCCATCAGCAACAGATTTTAAAAATGTGCCCAGTCCAGTCATCCTACCCAACATCCTATTTTTTTTTACTAAGATTTCCCTCTGACCACTTCTGCAGCGGGACTCTTGTTGCCCTGGGGCAGTCGATTCCCGGCCTCCTCCCCTCTTTGGCACATGTGGCCAGCCGGGCCAGTGCTCGAAGTATCCTACCGGGACGTGTGGCGGGTTGAAATCCAAGTTGTAGACCCTGCCGCTGGCTGGATGGACCCAGCGCCGGCTGAGCCGATCTTTCAGGGTCTCGAAGGGAACGTTCAGACTGATGACTAGGTCCAGGTCACACACCCTGTCCAGGGCCTCGGCCTGCCCCAGCGTCCTCGGGAAACCTGAGTGCCAAACACACCACACGTCAGATGTGGGACGCTGCCCAAGGGGGCCCTGAAACATGTTCAATGACAGAACAGTCGCACCCATCAATGATCCAAAAAAGGAGCCTCAACCAAGATGTCTGACTGCCACCATCGCTTTTCTGTCAGAAGGAAATATGGTACTTTATAACACAGCTTCTGCATTTGGGAAGCTCCACACCCAGGGAATCCTGTGACGAAGAGAGAAAGAGGGCTACTCTACACACCCTCAAACCTGTGCCAGGCGCAGGGGCACACACCTGTAGTCCCAGCACTCGGGAGGCTGAGGCATGAGGATTGCCGCAAGTTTGAGGCCACACTTGGCTATAGAGTGAGTTCAAGGTCAGTCTGGACTGCACAGTGAGACTCTGTCTCAAAATAAAACATATCTCTACAGATAAAGGTTTGGGGAGGTAGCTCAGTGCGAAGTCTCTAGGTTCAATTCCCACCACTAAAAAACAAACAGGAAAACCAGGGAAATTCTATAAGAAAAAACCCAAGTGATTATGGACACAGAGCTCAGTACTTTGGTGCTTTTAGGGTTGTGGGTGTAGCTCTGGGGTACACTGCTCATCTAATATGTGTAGGTCCCTCGGTGTAACCTCAAAACCAAAGCACAGAAACAAAGAAACAAACGAGGTACAGCAAAACCTCGCATCGGGAGTAACTTGCTCCGCGAGTGTCCGCAAGACAAGTAAAGGTTTCCAATACATTGTAGCTTGATAGAGGAGCGACACTTTGTAATACGAGGAAGAAGTGATGCTGAACACCACGTGATCACAATGGAGCCCACGGTCCCCTCCCTCTCACTTGCTCTGGGACTGCGTGCAAGGTCGCATTTCGGCGAAATCCTCACAAGGAGGCAAAAGCAAGCGTCCTCACGTAGGTTTCCAGTGAAAGTTGCACAAAAAGGAAAACACGGAGCCATGAACCGCAGTGATCCCGTCAGCGACAGCGGAGGTCGCCCCACACAGGAGCCTCCTCGCTCGTCTCCCTCACACCAGCCAGGAAGGTTTCAAAGGGAAATGCAGGTTAATTTGTTTATTTTTCTTTATATTTTGTATTTTCTTTTTTAATTCGTATTCTATTACAGTATTGCAATCATTTTTATATGAATGTTTCTGGGTTGTGGAACGAATCATGAGTTTCCATTATTCCTTTAGGGGAAATTCGCTTTGCTTTCTGGAAAAAATTATGCTCCCAAACCAAGGTTTTATTATGTTTCTAAAGTTATCAGGCAGTAGGAGCACTACCCCCTTGGTCAATTAGAGCCGCTGAATTCTCAGTGCCATCACCCCATCTTCCCACGGGGGGGACCCCGCTTCCAGCAGGCATAAAGCACTGTGCAGAGCAAGTCCCTTATTCAACTAACAGCTGATGATACACAGCCTGGGATGGCCTCAAACGCCCGAGATCCTCCTGCCTCCGCCTCCTGAGTGCTGGGATTACAGGTGCACGCCACCACACCCAGCATAAAGTTCCAAAGGTGTGGGCAGGGTTGTTCTTTGACACACAGAGAGCTATACTCTCCCTGTGTCCTCGTGTGGTCTTCTCTCCTCTATGTGCACCTGTGTCCCAATTTTCTTGTACAAACACCAGCCACATGGCTCGCAGCCCAGCCAACGAGCACAGTGTGGCTTCCCCACTCTGTGAAGACCTCATCTATCGATAAACAGTCCTTAAACATCTATCAATACACAGCAGCTCTATTGGGCGTTAGGACTGCGACGTATGACTGAGGAGGGGCCCCAACAGACCACGGCGAAGGGCGGCCCAGGACGCGCGTACCAGCCCTCCCGGCAGCTCGCTGGCCCCAGTTGCCAACTCGCCAGGCTCTAGTCCTCTCCTGAGCTCTGGGTGTCGCTGGTGCCCTGAGCTCCCTGCCAGCAGCCGCTCTGGAGGCTGCGAATGCAGCTCGGTGTACAGCAGGAGGCTCAGGACTCACACAGCCCACGGACACACACACACACAGGAACCAGGCGGCTGCAGTTGGTCACACCGGGGGCAGCGGGGCTCTGGCACCCCGTGGCGGTGTGCGTGCCTCCTCCAGCTGCGCCGGCCTGCAGCCCTGCTGAGACCTGAGGGTGCCAGGGGCAGGGCCCTGCTCATTCCCCAGGCATCCTGCGCCAGCATGCCCTGTGTGCAGCCCGGCACGGCCCACACACACCTGCTTGTGGCCGACAGGTGGCAGCACTCACACTTCTCCATACGGAGGGACTGCAGAGCTGTGGCATTTACACAGACTGAAAGCAACCTTCAGGCGGCCTTCTGGAGGCCCCGGGAGCAGCGTCCTGGCCGCCCAGTGACAGCCCACACCAAGAGTGTCCCAGTCACTGCGCAGCATGTGGAAGAGCCAGCAGTCAAGTAAAGTGACGATCATTTTAAAGTCAGAAGCTTCCTTCCTCCCGGTTGCTGCACAGGGGCGGTTCTGTGGCTTCTCCTCAGGAACCCAGAGCACGCCAGGTGGGGCGGCGCACACTCTGGGAGGCTGAGGTGGGAAGATCCCAGATTCAAGTCCAGCCTGGGCAATTTAGCAAGACTCTGTCTCAAACAAAATAATAAAAACAGGCTAGAGATGTAGCCCAGTGCAAAGGCCCTTGGTTAAATCCCCAGTACTGAAAACAAATAGCTGCTTCACGCTTCCACACCACACTACGCCCGCCCTCGTCCCCGAAGCCTGCTGTCCGCCCTGTGTGCTCGGCAGCCAGACCACCCCGAAAGCTGAGCCCTTGCGTCGCTGAAACGCTTCCTCCACCTGCCGTGTCTATCAGGAACGTGGCGCTGACAGAGTCTAGTTTTAGACCCCAGAAGATCCACAGGTCTGCACTGGGGCTGCGTGCCCAACAGCACCGGCCCCAGGACCTTGGCACCTGTCCCCTCCCCGGCTGGGCCAAGGCCTGAGGAGGCCAGCCAGGAGCTGCTGAGCAGCGGTGTCGCCGCACGGGCTGAGGCCGAAGAGGCAGCCGTGTTTCTGCTTTAGAGACGCGCGGCTGGGCTCCCCGCAGTCCTGGCTGGGTGTCGGCGAGCGCCATCTGCCACCACCCACCCAGGTGTGGCCTTGGGAGAGGCCAGGACATCAGCACCCCCTGCCACCACAGTTGGGGCGGCCGGCCCTCTTCCCGGGGCTGGAAGGAGACCAAGGTGACTGCACACCAGGTTCACAGCCAAGAGCAACCCCACGGCTAAAGCCGGCCCAGGAGCTCCCGGTCCACACCGCCAGGAGCCTCAGCAGTGTGTTCAAACGAATGACGTCAGAACCCGCTTCCTGAAGCCTTCTCTCCTCCAACGCGCAAGGCCCTTATCTGTTCACAGATGTTCATCGCTCATGTGTCCAAGACCTCCGCCCTCCACTCCATCCCGTTTGTACAAACAGATGGTGAGGAGCAGAAACAGCTGTGTGCCAGATGCTGGCGGGAGAGGCACAGGCCACACATTCCTGCTGTGCCGAGTGCTCCCGGGCCTCCCTGCTCACAGAGCTTTCCGGGCCACGCAGACCCACACTGTGTGCTGAGACTTCAGGATCCACAAGGGACCTGGTACCGGTGGGTACCCCCCTCAAAGAGCTTAGAGATTAGTAGAAAGAGACTTTAAAATCTAGACACGCTGTGATCATTGCTTACTCATCAATGATGAACAAGATACTGAGACTCCAGAAAATGGTTTCAAAATCACAGGTTTAGCCAGGTGTGGTCTATAATCCCAGCACTCTGGAGGCTGAGGCAGGAGGATTGCCACAAATTGGAGGCCTGCTCGGACTACATCGTGAGTTCAAGGCCAGCCCGAACTACACAGCAAGATCCTGTCTCAAAAAAAGCAGCAAACCAACAAATAAAAAGTCTCACAAATTTCCCTCTTCAAAGTAGCTTTGTTAGGTTAGGCGTGGTGGCACAGGCCTGTAATCCCAGCACTTGGGAGGCTGAGGCAGGAGGGCCACTGCAAGTTCAAGGCCAGCCTAGGTGACATAGTGAGATCATGTCTCAAGAAATCAAAAACAAACAAAAGTGGCTTTGTAAAATGAAAGATGAGCTCCTCTCAGGTAGAGATTCTGGGGGATTTCCACATTGAGCTCCCTGGCAAGGTGGTGACATTTTCCCTGCATTAGGACACAGAGGAAACCAGTCCTGCAGGCTCGTTCTTGGGCAGACCATGCCAACGTCACCATGTCACACAGGGCACAGGTGCCCTGGGCTGCAGCAGCCACCAGCCGCAGTCCCCTCTCCCAGCCTCTGCTCCACTACACAGCAGGAAAGCCCGCCCCGCGGCGGCTTCAGAAGACAAAGCGCTTTGGAAGGACAACGGCAGACAGAGACGGGCAACCCGCAACCTGCAGGATGTGCAGAGCCCACAGCACTGTGCCTGGCGCATCTGAACAGGCAAATGACAAGAAGCACCAAGCTCCATCTCTCCTGCCCCTGGTGACAGGGCTAAGCACACGAGATGGAGCAAAAGCAAAAAATGGAAAGTATATTAAAGACAAAATCAACCTAGCAGCCACACTAATACCCAGCATAACTGGCACTCTTCACCCCGAGAAGCCAACAGGGCTGCAGCTTGGGGTACAGCACCCGCCAGGCCCGAGTGAGGCCCGGTTCCATCCCCAGCACTGAAGGAGAAGACTGACGTGTGAGGTTTTGAGCTGGGTGTGCTGGCACATGACTGTAATCTTGGGAGGCTGAGGCAGGAGGATCGTTGTGAATTTGAGGCCAGCCTGGCTACATAGTGAGCTCAAGGCCAGCCTGAACAACACAGCAAGACCCCGTCTCAAAAAACCAAAAGCCAACCCCAAAGTAGTCTATTTACTTCAAGTATGAAGAAATAATTCCTCATAAAGTCTACATAGGAAGAGAAATATCTTCAACAAATAGAAAGTGAGGCCAGCGGTCGGAGCCACACAAACAGTCCAGCAAAAGGACGAGCAGCAGTGACCGGAAAGGTCCGCGCAGGACGCACGCCAAGCCCGAAAGCCTCTGCGCCCCCGCCAGGAGACAGGGAACCGCGGCCCTCGGCCCTTCCAGCCTCCTCCTGGGCCAGGGAGGGAAGGTAAAATAGCCAACAGAATCCAATCCAGCAAGCTGTGTTCAGCCACGCACTGTTATTCAGACACAGCGCCCACACCACACAGTCAGCTCATCTGAAGTGCACAATTCATGGGTGCCTGCGATCCTGGCACTCTGGGAGGCTGAGGCAGGAGGGTCCCAAGCTTAAGGCCAGTTTGGGCTATTTGATGTATTTAGAGATCTAATCAAGAGATTAAAGGAACAAGCGATGAAGGGAGAGGAGGAGAGAGAGATGCAAAAAGAGTTAAGCTGTGTTATGTACCTGTACCGACTCCCCACGAGGAAGATGAGCATTACCTACTACAATGCTTAAAAAAGAAAGAGAGAAAGAAAAAAAAACCTGAACAGCAGGAACAACCAAAATAAAAAAAGATTAATCAAAATAAAACGTGCAGCTAGGCAAGAGAATTAGTGCACAGAATTCTTCGTATCACAAAAAACGGGGGAATTGTCTAGAAAAAATATAATAATTATTAATAATAAAAGCCACAAAACTTAGGAGGAAGGGGAAAGGGGTGAGTGGAAGCACACTGGTGCCCTCCCGTCTGCAGTCAGAGAGACAAGTCTCCCGAGCGCGGCACTCTAGAAACACACCGACAGTCACGAGGGCGACAGGAAAAACTGGCCGAGCCATTTCCTGCAAAATGCAACCTACGACCTGTGCTGTCCCCGGGGGCGGCCTGCGAAGTTCAGCTCAGCCGCGCCAACGGCCAGCATGATGTGCCACGCGGGGCAGGGCCCTCCCGGGCACACGGCGCCCGCTCCGGGGCTCGCTCCCCCACGCAGGACCCAGCCCGGACTCCGCGCACTGCACGCTCAGGTCCCAGCCCGGACTCTGCGCCCTGCGCACGCTCAGGTCCCAGCCCGGACTCCGCGCACTGCGCGCTCAGCACCCAGCCCGGACTCCGCACCCTGCGCACGCTCAGGCGGCCGTCCTGCAGCCAGAAGAAAACAGAACTCCGTGCCGAAAGCCCGGACCACAGCGACAGACCTCGGGACGACTGCTGCTCCTGAAGTATCTTCACCTCCAACCGGGAGGCTTAAGTTACTCTCTACCCAACGTGCCAACCTTGGCCAGGGCAGGTGGCGCGTGCCTGTGACCCCAGTACTCGGTAGAGTGAGGCAGGAGGGTCACTGAGTTTGAGACCAACCTGGGTTACAGTGAGTCCCTGTCTCCAAAAAGCAGAAAAGGGGAAACACACTCTTCCTACACACACACACACACACACACACACACACACACACACACACACGGTGCTGAGCTTCCACACCACGCAGCCTGGCCCTACCCTCCTGGGTCCCTCACACCACAGTCGCCTCCGTGCAGCCACAGGGACCCAGGCCGTCCTCAGGCCCCTCCCTGGCCCCCACACTCGGCTCCAGTGCCCACGACATAAGGCCTGGCACTGAGCTCAGGAACAGCGGCCCTCGCACCCCACCCTGCCAGATGGACAGTCCAGGCCTTGGAGGAGCCGCAACCAGGGACCAGATGGGCTTGCAAGGAGGACGCACAGGAAACAGCCAGAGCTGACGAAGCACTGCACCAAAACGGCCGTGATGGGGGAGGATGCAGGAGCGGCCCGCACACCCGCCAATGAGGACAAGGGACAAAGTCTGGCAAGCACCCCACTCACTCATCCTCACACGATCGCCCTCCTAATCCGCTCCCAGGAGAAGTGGGGTGCAGAGTGGGCGAGGGACTGTCCAAGGGCACATGGCAGGAAGGGCAGAGCTGGGACCAAACCCCAGCCCAGCACCAGCCCAGGCTCTTTCCGAGAGCTCACCACGGGTGGTCCTTTCTCAACGCAGACCATCAAGCTCACCAAAAGGACGCAAGCTCATTTTACACAATGGAAAGCCTGACGACGAAGAGATTTAAACTAAACAGATTGCTGTTATGCTGGGTGTGGTGGCGCACGCCAGTAATCCCAGCACTCAGGAGGTTGAGGCAGAAGGATTACCGAGAGTTCAAACACAGCCTGAACTACATAGCGAGATCCTCTCAGGAAGAAGAAAAGAAAAAGAAAAATGAAAGAAATTATTGTTAAGTGACGGTAAAGCTCAAGCTGGTCAGTCACAGCAAATACGCAGAACACACAGGGAGCTCACATCTGTAAGCTGACATGCAGAAAGGAGAAACAGCCACAGCTACAAAAGCTCGGGACGGTGACAGCCAAGAAACTCGGAAGGATCTGCAGTGAGAGCTGCAGGGCTAACCCAGCGAGGCCCTGGCACTCCTCCCGCCTCCAGCCCGCTGCTGCGGTTCCGTCCAGGCCAGGAACCCCCGAGTCCGCGCCTGCGGAGCTGCTTCCCACTCCGTCCCCGTCCCCGCACCAGCTCTCCTGGGCTCCGGGTCTCCCGGTCTTTCCAAGACACCAGGCTGAGCGTGCGATGCCCACGCGCGTCCTCAGTGTCCCTGCAACCACAGTTCCAGGCCACACTAGATGGAAGGCTCTCTGCTCCGGGTTCACCTGCTTCCTGCCTGCAGACTGGGAAGACGGGCGGCTGAGTCCCACCCCTCTAGGCCTGACCACACTGGTTCTGGGCCAGAAAAACAATCCTAGTCCCACACGTCCCCTGGGGAACATCCGGCCAGCCATCCACCCTCCATCCATTCATCCATATATCCAGCATCTATCCAGCCAGCCAGTTTCTATCCACCCATCCAACCAGTCAACCAGCCATCAAAACATCTGTCCACCCACCCGTCATCCGTCCTCCATCCACCCGTCCAGCCTTCTTCTCCTTGGCGACCTCGGGGGTCAACACCTCTGCTAGTGTCAGCACCTAGTGTTTTGCACTTCTTTACACAACTAACTCCCTCTCAGGATGGAAGCTCCTTTGGGCCAGCGGTCAGCAGTGCTGAAATAACATCTGGAGGCAGAAAGGCAGCACAGAATTGCTGGGTCAGGGGCGCACACGGCCCGGCTCTGCCCAGGCTGCCCGTTCACACCCCCAACCTTTCTCACTTCCCTCATATTCCACAGGCAATTCCAGAGTTTCTGTTACTCTGCAAGATGCGATCTGTGTGGCCTCTAGAGAAGGAAAGAAAGAACCTCAAATTTAAGACGAGTTCTAGGAGGCGGGAGTGGTGCACAACTCAGGAGGCTGAGGCAGGAGGATCACGAGAGTTCAAGGCTAGCCTGAGCTGCATCGTTTGCACCTTGCCAAACTGTAACACTCCTTAAATGGCAAAACATCTGGGGATGCGGAATCTCCCCTCTGCAAGGGTTCGGGGAGCGAGCGAAGACCACGTCGCCCCTCCAGAAGCCCACCCCTGTCACTCACCGTCCAGCAGCCAGGGCTGGCCGCTCCTGAGCTCCAACTCGGACATCATGAGCCGTGTGATGACGTGGTCGGGCACCAGCAGGCCCTTCTCCAGGTACCGCCTGGCCACGTCGCCGACCTCTGTGGAGACAGAAGAGACGGTGAGCAGCTTCAAGGCAGGACGGACGCTCACCAGCTCTGACGAGGGCGCCGCACTGCCCACTCGGCCCGTCTGCCCCTGAAGAACTACAGCAAGAGACAGAAAACACGCACGGCCAGACACAAAGAGAAGCAGGGAACCATCGCACGGTGGGACAAAAGTAAGAGGAGAAAACAACGCAGTAGCGAAGGCCACTGAGGAGGCTGGGCTCCTCCTGGAGGTGGGACGCGAAGCCTTCTGACAGTTCATGGTCCCAAAGGCGGGTGTCAGGCGCAGGGCGCACAGGCACAAAGAAAGCAAATGTCCCTCAGAGAGACTGAAGGGAGAGCCAGGCGTGGGGCACATGTCTGTGATCCCAGAACTCAGGAGGCTGAGGCAGGAGGATTGCCCCATCAGGTTTGAGGCCAGCGTGATCTGCATAGTGAGACCTTGTCTCAAAAAAGGCTTACAGAGCAGCTGCCACGCCAGGCTGTGGCGCATGCCCAGGGGTCAGGGAAATTGGAGGGGAGCAGCGGCACTGCCACCTGCCTCTGGTGATGTGGCCAGACCCTGAACGGTCCACAGCCTGGCCTGCATTTTCTCTTTTTGGTGGTGTTGGGGATGGAGCCCAGGGCCATCCCACTGAGCTACGTCCTAGTCCCCTTCTTAGTTTTTTACTTTGAGACAGACAGGGCCTCACCAAGTCATAAATTGCCTAGGCTGGGCTCGAACTTGTGATCCTCCTGCCTCAGCCTCCCACGGTGCTGGGCTTACGGGCGTGCACCACCACTCCCAGCAAACCTGGTCTACCTTCAAAACAAAGTCAAGTTATAAGAGTGCTTCCCTATCTTTTCCTGGCACAATCCAAATAAAAATAATGAAGGTTTAATTCTATTTTTCTGCCTAAAGAATCTGCCCAATTAGGCCAGGCACAGTGGCACACACCTGGAGTAATCCGAGGTACTTGGGTGGCTGAAGCAGGAGAATCCTAAGTTTGGGGCCAGCCTGGGCAACTTAGCAAGCCCCTGTCTCAAATTTAAAAAAAGGGTGGGGTATGTAGCTCAGCACTCCCTGGGTTCAGTCCCTAGTACCCCCCACACACATGCGCACACACACGCCCAGCAGGCCTGATCCTCGCACCCTGCAGCTCTGACTGTGAACCGAGCTCTCTCCTCGCCCACAGGGCGTGCTGGCCCTGACACAGTTACTTGGAAGATATTATTCCCAAGAAAAATTTCATTCTGTAAACTGTTCATCTTTGATATCACTTTGATGAATCTCCTCTTTGATGAAGCTCTTGAAAACAAGCTTTGAAAAGCTCTTGGTTAAAAAGCAAACATCAAACTCCTTCCGTGTGGCGATCATGGCGGAAACCCCGAGATTCGCCGCATCCCCTCGGCTGAGCCGGGTCCACCTGGGTCGGCTCTGTGCACAGGCCGCTGCAGAGAAGACAGCGTCAACCCCTCCCTGACACTGGCTTCCGCGGCCAGGAAGAAAACTCGGAATCCAGCAACGGCCAGGGACATCGGGTCAGTCAGGCGCAGTGGCTCTTGCTTGTTGTCCCAGGGCCCAGGAGGCAGAGGCAGGAGGATCCCCTAGAGGTCAAGGCCAGCCTGGGCTACACAGCAAGACCTCGTCTCAAAAGAATCAGACAGTACGTGCAGCAGGGTCTCCCGGAACAGCTGGCTGACAGTCTCTTTCTCAAAAGCCCCGAAGAGGGGGGGATACAGCGAGGCCATCACCAAACAGGCATGGAAAAGGGGAGTTGGTGCCTCTCTGAGCGGCCCTTGCCACCACTGCTTCCATCCACACCGCCTGGGCCAGGAAGGTCACTGCCACCTCGCGCATTCCAGATCTCAAACCCGACCTCTGAACGGGAGAGGACGTGTCCCTGCAAGTAGCTGTGCGCACCCCGCGGCCATGTTCTTAACACCCACAAACACCTGAGTCACCGATTAAATCCACATTAAGACTTGGGGTGTTCACTCTGAGAAGCAACCCAGAGTTCAGGGTTATGGAAATAACTTGCCATTTTCAAACTAACCTGGAATCGCCCCAAGTGGGAGTTACACAGGGCGAGACTCCCAAGACCCAGCTGTCTCCCTCTCTGTTTTTTGAGGCAGGGTCTCACTATAATCCCAGACTGGCCTTGAACTCATTATGTAGCCCAGGCTACCCTCGACTCAAGGCAATCCTGCCTCAGCCTCCTGAGACCTGGGCCAGCTATCTCCCTATCAGGTGGACAAGCTTTACCTTAAATTTTCTCATAAACTCAGGTCAACAGAGACTGGTAAGCTTTTGCTAAAGAAAGTGAAAGACATAAAATAAAAAAATAAAATAAAAATAAAAATAAGAGGGCTGGGGATTTAGTTCAGTGGTCAGAGTGTCTGCCGCACAAGGCCCCAGCACCAAAAAAAGAAAAAAAGAAAAAGGGGGAGAGAGGAAAATAAAAAAAAGAAAGTGAAAGACAGACTTAGGAACTATTTTCTAAAGCTTTGATACTATGAAGATCTTAATCCTGCTCACTCTGTTCTCTTGATCATCCTAGGACTGATGTTTAGTGTTTTTTTTATTTTTTTTATTTTTTGGGGGGTTCTGGGAATCAAACTCTCAGGGCCTTGCACTTGGCTAGCCAAGCGCTCTACCCCTGAGCTAAATCCCCAGCCCCATCACAGGACTGAGACCTCAGCCCCACCAGCTCCAGTCCATCTCAGGCTGCGAGATGGCTGGGTGGGGACTGACCAGAGGTGCTGGCCATCCTATCATCCCTCATCCCCTGAGGCAAAACGAGGTGAAGGGTAAGAGGAAACTTGACTTCTAAGACCAATGCGAGCCACATGTATGTCAAATACAAATATGCATCTCATTATCTCCAATTTTAAAGTTAAAGATGTATTTGTAATCTAATTCACTTCCCAACAGCTCCACCCCCACCCCACCCTGTGCTGGGACTGAACCAGCGCTTCTCAATGAGCTACATCCACAGCGCTTTTGTGTATAAAATGGAGTGTGCCTAGCCGGGCATTCTGCAGGCTGAGGCAGGCATATCGCCTGGGCTACAGAGTGAGACCCATCTCAGAAGTCAGTCTAAACTGCCCAGGCTGGCCTTGAAATCTTAATCCTCCTGCCTCAGCCTCCTGAACAGTTAGGATTATAGCCACGTGTCACCATGCCCAGCAATGTCTGCGTCTTTCTGAGGGGCAGCAGCCTTTTCAACACTGGACTGGCTTCCCACTGAGGCGAAGAGCAAACATGAGCACCACCAGGAGCGGCCACCAGAGTGGCCTCGTGCCTCCTGCAGTCGCAGGCCCAGGTCCCTGCAAGTGCACGCCAGAGGTGGCCCAGGCCTCGGTCCCCTGGGAGCAGATTCTCAGTCCCCGGGTCTGGCAGGTTTTGTGACCTCAGGTGTGGTGAAGGCCCCGCCCCCAGCAAGCTCCAGCCTTGCCAGGTCCCTCCACCCCGAGTCCCCGGGGGAAGAGAGGGTGTGGAAGGCTCGGTCCTCCCACTCCACGGCAGCCGCGGCCCTGATCCCGAGGCCTGCTCTAAAGGTGGGGGCTGGAGTCACCCAGTGACCAGAAGTGTCTGCCCACCACTCCCTGCCCAGGGAGAGAGCCGCGCCCTGGGGGCTTCTTCCCTCTGTTCTCTCTGGCTGCCCAGATCCTGGGATGGCAGTGAGTCTGCTCCCGAAATGGCCAAGGTGAAAAGGTGAGTGGACGGGGCCAGGCGGGGTAGCGCATGCCTGCAATCCCAGCACTTGGGAGGCTGAGGACAGCCTTTGCTGCATCATGGTTCAAGGCCAGCCTGGGCCACATAGGAGACCCTGAAAAAAAAAAAGCAGTGCATGAATAGGGCCGGGGTGGTGGTGAAGGCCTGTAATCCCAACATTCAGGAGGCTGAGGCAGGAGGATTGCTGTTAAAGCCAGCCTGAGCTCCATAGTGAGCCTGGACCACAGAGGGAGACTCTGTCTCAGAAAGAAAAGGAAAAAACAGAAAAAAAAAACAAAATAAGTACTCAAAAGCCCACAACAAAAAACTACAAAAATTTCAAGTCAAAACAAGATCTGACCCCGCATTTACTCAACTCTCCCTCACTCCACCCTAATGCCAAAATCTTCAGTCAGAACCCTCCAACTCAGGGGCGGAGTGCGTGAGGCGTGAGGACGGTGAGCCTGCTGCCAGGGGCTGGGCAGACCACCACCGAGGCCCAGCGAGGATGCGCCTCAGGACTGCACCTGTGCACAGCTGCTGCGCTCCAGCCTGGGTGGGACAGCAAGATCCCATCTCCTAAAACATAAAAACAAACTAGGTGTGGTGCACACCTGTAGTCTCAGCAGTCTGGGAGGCTGAGGCAGGAGGATCACAAGTTCAAAACCAGCCTGGTCAATTTAGCAAAACCCTGTCTCAAAATTTTAAGAAACTGTGGTATTGAAAGCTCAGTGCAAAGACCCTGGGTTCAACTCTCAGTACTGCGAAAGGATAAAAAGTAAAACGTGGGCATTTTGTTCATTTTATTGCGTGAAACCACCACTGATCTGGATTACTGGATTTTTCGGTGCCCTCTTACATTTTTCGCTGGGGGATGGTGACTGACTCGCCCCCCCGCAGGCCCTCACTCTGCCAACACAGGACACCTCCCTGTGTGAGGGAGGAAGCAGAAAGTCGGCCGGGGGGCCAAGGTTCCAGCGCGGGAGGCCGAGTCAGCTCCAACCCAGGCGTCCGCTCCGGGGCCCACACGCCTCACACGGGGCCCTGTGCTGCCGGAGATTCGGCATAAACAATGCGGCTTTGCAGTCAGGAGGCAACAAATAACAAAACAGCCCAAAGAAACCACAGCCTCAGTCTGGGTGAACTCAGTCCTGAGCTGATCACTGATGTCTGGCAATATTTAGGCTAAGTGACACTTCCACCACGCTGCAGTGGCTCCTGCCGCCCCTTCCCTCCGGCTGTCCCCACTAGGGACAGCCCAAAGGACAGATGACAAATTTCAGCAGCCAAATTTCAGCACCTAGGTGCTGAGACGGCACAGCGTATGAGTTGCGACAGAAACACACGGTGTATACTTCAATTTAAAAGCTGCTTTGACGCCAGTCCCGTCAGAATCCTCCCTCACCTCCCATCCACTCGTCTCCCGGTTTGTGCCTCTCTCTTTCTTTTTTTTTTTTTTTTTTTTTGAGAGAGGATCTCACTATGTAGCCCAGGCAGGCCTCAAACTCGGGGCAGTCCTCCTGCCTCGGCCTCCCAGCTGCTGGGATTACAGGTGTGCATCACCACATCCAGCTCCTGGCCGCTTTCTGCAACAGCTCTGGAGTCCTCTTTTGGGACTGTGTTTACGAGGTGAGATCAAAAACACAGTGACTGCTGCTGCTGAGCACCATCCAGCAGAAGGCGGCTCATAAAAACATGACACTGTGTCCTCGTCCCCCTTTTTCACCAGATCTGCCACCGTGCGACTTCGGCTCTTCCCCAGAGTCAGAATGACTCTGAGAGAGAAACATCTGAATCAATTCAGAGCATCGAGGCGGCCAGAACAGCACAAGTAAAGACACTCAGGAGGGAGGACACCAGAGCTGCCGCAGGCAGGGCCGGGACGAGCGTGCTGGAAGCAGGGGAGGCTTCTGAGGGGGCTCATGGCAATGGGTCCTTCACCAGTTTTCCCTCCCACCTTCGCTGCCCTTAAGCATCAAAGCCTCCTTTTTAGCAAGCACATTCCCCAAGTGTGCGCTGCAGACACATGGGCACCCCGATCAGTGTGCACCTTGTGGGGAGCAGGGCACAAGGGCTGAGTGCACACGACACGGAAGCCTCGAGGCGGGCGCACGGACCGGATGGCTGGAAGTTTCCAGGCAGGGCGCTTGGCCCAGCGCAGGGGAACCTTCCAACCCTCAGAGCTGCAGGAGGCAGCCCTGCCGCAGCAGCAGGGTGGTGCACGGGGCCAGCTGGACAGGAAGCCTCGGCCCCTCCCGCGCCAAGACGCCAAGAGGGTCCAAATGCAGCAGTAACAACACTCACAGGCTGATTGTTATGCACGGCATTCAGGCCCTAAAACCCTGGAAAAGCTGGCAACAAGGCCGTGTGGAGAGTTTACACTTGGTCCACACCGGAGACTTGATTTTTTTAAAAAAAACTAAATCATTCGAGTTAGTGCAGGTCAAAAACTTTGTTTAGCCTTTTGGAAAAATTGAATTATGCAGTAAGATGGTATTTATAGCTACCACTTAAGAAAACTGGGATTCTGGATTCATAAGCAATCCACACTTCTAGCTCTCCTACAAACTTACAAACCACACTGACTTTTCTTAGCAAAATGTGGGGGCGGGGGGGTGTTACAGAAACAGCTGAGTTAAAATTTAAGAAAACAGGCCAGGTATGGTGGCGCACACCTGTGATCCCAGCACTCGGGAGGCTGAGGCAGGAGGATCACCATGAGTTCGAGGCCAGCCTGAGCTACATAGTGAGTTCAAAGTCAGTTCAAACTACATAGCGAGACTTGTCTCAAAAAAATTGACAAATATGTAAATATTAATACAATAAAATTAGGCCAATAAAAACTTTATAAGTGGTTAGAGTGCTTGCCTCTCAAGCATAAGGCCGAGTTCAATTCCAGCACCCCCCCAAAAAAAAGCTCTATAAGTAATTCCTCTTACTAGTCTAACAGTTTTTTCCCATTTTTTAGCACTCAGTATAGCTACCTTATAAGAAATTAAGGGCATTATTTTATTTCATAAACTCTTTGAAGGCAGACACCATTTCTTACTCCTATTAACAAACCCTATTGGAATACACTGATTTTACAAGTGTTAAGTTAAACATTTGCCCGATTTTCTGCTGATACTGTAACACTTGTTACCCTTGATCTTATTCTAGAAACTTCTAACACAGTTGGCATTAACCTGAGTGCCATGTTCAAAATGTAAATCTGTTGTCGGTCCCATGTTTTCTGTTTCTGTTTTTGTGTTTGTTTGGTTTTTTGCTGGGGATCGAACGCGGGTCCTTGTGCTTGCAAGGCAGGCCCTCTAACCACTGAGCTACATCCCCAGCCCCAGCCCCATGTTTTAAAACAATGGCTTCATCTGGAATTGGGAAATGGTTTCTCAGCTATGACGTCAAAAGCCTAAGGCACCAAAGAGAAAATGGACCAACTGGTTTCATCAAAATCAAACACTTGTGCTTCAAACCAGACTTGGCGGCACACACCCGTAATCCCAGCACTGGGGAGGCCGAGGCAAGAGGATCACCTCGAGTTCGAGGCCAGCCTGCACCGCATAGCGAGACCCTGTCTCAGAAAGACAAAAGCTAATCCAAGTGCCTGGACTGGAGATAACAGATTTACGCGGCCAGCCCAGGGCCTGGAGCAAGTCCCAAGAATCATACGGTGCAGGGCCGCCAGTTAACATCACCCCAAAGAACGTGCTGAAAGCTGGAAGCGGCAGACGCCCCGCTTCCCGGGAATGCCAGGAGCAGGAGGAAGCGGGTGCTGCTGGCACAGCCCTGCCTGGCCCAGAAGGAGCGAGCGCCAGGCCGGGTGAAGCTGTTAAAATGTAACACCCGCCACCTCCACAGGCTCTGTACAAATGGACCTTTGGTACCGCGTCTCATGGCCAAGCTGAGGACAAACACCAAGGGCAGGCAGGGCGAGGGCTGAGCCCGAAAGGCCTCTTCGAGCCACTTGGGTCCTTTAAAAAATTCGTCTGGCTGAGGGAATTAGAGTTATTGGGAAAGTGCACGGTGGAAAAGTTCATGAGGAAAATGTCACTCCACGGTATGGACCAATACTCAGAACAACAAGCGTGACGGTACTTCACAATTTATAGTACTTGGGCCGGGTGCGGCGATGCAAGCCCGTCATCCCAGCATTCAAGGAGGCTGAGGCAGGAGGACTGCAAGTTTGAGCCCAGCCTGGACAACTCAGGAATTTAGCAAGACCCCATCTCAAAAAAAAAAAATAGAAAGAGCTGGGAAGTAGCTCAGTACAGGCCCTGGGTTCAATCCCCAGCACCACAATAAAAAAGGGGCGAGGCAATTCCACGTGTCCCTCGTATTGAATTCACATGACTTTCTAACCGTCTGAAGCCCGGTACACCCGCTTCGTATCTGCCAGCACGACTTCCAGGAAGTCTGAAGCAGTCCGAAAGCTTCAAAAACTATGATACCACCGTATGTATGCGCATCCTTTTTCGCACGTTTGTTTGTTTTCGAGACAGCCTCACTGTGTAGCTCTGGCCTTGAATTCACAGCCATCCTCCAGCCTCAGCCTCCCGAATGCAGAATCACAAGCACAAAGCCAGCTTAGAAAGTGATAGAGCAGATTCAGGAGCGGGGTTGAACTCTGACTCTCAAGTCTAACACACCCTCTCCCCTCCAGTTCTCAGAAAGTGTCCCTCTTACGTAAGGCTTGGTTCGCCCTGCTTGAGCGCCCAATAGCGCAAGGCCTCTCAGCGGGGCCGTCTCTTCAGAGAGGCTCAGCCCAGCCCAGTCAGATACACACATCCCTGCTGCAAAACCAACAAGGCTGCAGTTAATATTAATTAAGACCAGAGACAGGTTTGTTCTTGAATAGCGTTCCTCGCAGCCAAGTCCAGGGCAGCTCCAAGTGGAAACCAGCCAAATTTCCTGCACTTGAGACAGAGCACCCAGTAGAACAACGTGACTTGAACCATGCTGCTCATCCAGCAGGGCAGCTTTCAGATCTGACCCAACAGAAAAGCAATTACTGGCCATCAGAAAAAAAAAATTTTTTTGAGACAGGTTGCTGCTATGTAGTCCAGGCTGGCCTTGAACCCTCGACAGTCCTCCTGCCTCAGCCTCCCAAGTGCCAGGATTAGAGGCGTGCACCACCATGCATGGCTTAAAATTTGTGATAGGGTGGAGAGGCAGCCCTGTATGTGCATGTGCCATCACACACACAAACACACAGAAAGGCTAACATTTCTGGGACAGTGAACCATCGGCTGCGGCTGCAGAAGACAGCTCCCCCACTGATGCAGGAGGAGAGTCCCAAAAGCAGGCATTCAATGAGCCTCGGCCTGCAGCGCCCCAGGCAGCCAGCAAGGAGCCAGTCTCAGATCCATCACAAGCGAAAACCACCTAAATCAGAGCCGGTTACACAGAACTTGTGGGGAGATGCAAGCCAAGCTTGATAGCACATGTTATTCCGGCACTCAGGAGGCTGAGGCAGGAGGAACACAAGTTCAACGCCAGCCAGCCTGGACTACATAGCAAGACCCCGTCTCCAAAAAACAAAACAATTTGTGATCCAGACCACGAGCCCAGACTTGTTGAGCCCCTTTTCCTACTTAAGGTCATTTGCCAGATCCATTTCAGAGCAGGGACAAGAATGTGGCAGGTGGCAGGAACACAAGACACAGTGCTGTCTTGTGCTTCTAGTGCTGGCATCTAGAGTCCCATCTGACACACGCAGGCACCCAGAAAGTCAGACAGGCAACCATTACACTGTATTGTAACTGTATGCGACGGCCCGACACAAGCGACAAGTTGCTGGGTGTGGCATGCACACCTACAATGCCTAGAGGCCGGAGGATCGCGAGTTCAAACCCAGCCTGGGCAACCTAGCCACTTCACGAGACCATCTCAAAATCAAAAAGGGATTGGGATGTAGCTCAGTGTGAAAGCCCCGGGTTCAGTCCCCAGTACTGCAGAAAACAAATAATTACAGTGTGCACAGAGGAAGGGGATGGGCAAGCGGGACGCCGCGGCCGCAGCACAGCCGGGTACCGCCGGGCCCAGCAGCAGCAGACGCCCAGCCGCTCCCAGCCTCCCTCCTCCCGGGCTGGCTGGGCTCCGGAGCGCCCGCAAGCCAGGCTATGAAAGTACACAGCACCGCAGGGCTCTGCCAGGACGCCAGCTACCGGCAAGCAGCAGGGACTGGAGAGACCAACGCTGAGCAGTGTTCTCTGTTCAGCAGGTGGTAGCCCCTGGGGCTCCGACTTTGCCCTTCTGGAAAAGAAAACAGCCCGAGTTGACGCCCCAGTCCCCAGGAAGCCAGCACCTTCCAAGCAGATTGCTGTTATTTCTCTCCTTTCTTTGACAAGGTTTTTAAATTAGTTCGTGGCGGCAGGGTACTTGATACCCCTGCAAAAAGGAAAAACCTACACATTTCCAAGCCACTCCGACTCAGAGGGAAACAAGGTTGCGGACGTGGAGGATGAAGGTGTTAGGAAGAAGAAAATCTAAGACTCAGGAAGGGAAAGCTTTTAAAAACAGGACCAAGAGCAACAGTGAGTGGAAAGTTTTCAAAACCCTCAGTGCAGGAATGAGCCATTCCCAGCATGCACCCTTTTACAATGGAAAGGCCTGGGGTCCGAGGGAAGCCACGCAGCCCCAAAGGGAATGGGCACCAATGTGGCAACCAGGGTCCCCGGCTCCAAGTCCGATCCGGAGTCTGGCTACACAGCCGGCTCAAACCACACTCCAAATACAGAAGGCATCAAAGGCCTGCGGGCAGGTGTCAAAATGAAAACAGACCACACCCCAGGAGGGTTTGGGCACCAGCACCTCGCTGCCACCCCTCCCTGTAAGCAACCCTGTGGAGAACCCGGGTGTACTGGAGTGGAAGGAGACGGGTGCAGGGATGGGCCCACCTGCTCCGCCAGCCAGCTGTGGGAGGCCAGTGTGGTGGCCCACCAGCCTGTGATCCCAGCACTCTGGGAGGCTGAGGCAGGAGGATGGCAACCTGCAGCTCACTTTGGACAACTGAAGCACATAGTGAGAACCTGTCTCAAAATAAAAAGAGAGGAGGATGTGGCTCCCGGTAAAGGCCCTGGGTCCAATCCCCAGGACCACCTAAAACAAAAATCCATATCCCAGGAAGCGGGAGAGGAGGTGGTAATAGAGGGCACGAAATGACAATACGATCAAAATACATTGTGCACACTGAAGCACACATTGTGCACACGGGAGGAGTGTGGGATCCCGTGCAGAGGGGGACGGCAGTGTCACCCTGTCCCCAGCGTCCAGGGTGTTGGTCCTCAGGACTCCCGGCACCCCGTATTCTCAGTCCTGGCTCACCTGGCACACAGTGGGGTGGGGGGCGACGAGTGTGTCCTGTGCGCGTGCCCCGCATCTGCTGGAACCACGTGCACAGATAACGTGAGGTGGGGACGGAGGGGGGCAGGGACGTGCCGGGGACAAGCTGGCGGGCTGGCGGGCTCAGCCCCGGCTCACGAGGCGCCGGGAGTGCAGGGGTCCCCGCGCCCCAGCTCCCGCGCGGCCGCCCCACTCCCACAGGTGGGCGCGCGCCCGGGCCTCGGGCAGGGCCGGGGGTCGAGGGACCAGGTCACGGTGGCTCCCCTCCCCTTCTCGAGCGTCCCCGCCCCGTCCCCGCCCGCGAGCCTGCATGCGCCCCGGCACGTAGGACCCGGCGGGCGGGCGGGACACGGCGCCACCACCCGGCCGCCCGGCCACCCCGCCGCCCGGCCGCCGGCCACCGCCCGGCCACCCCGCCGCCCGGCCGCCCGGGCTCACCCGAGCCGGCGCGCAGGCTGTCGCGCAGGAAGCGGCCGCTGGACAGGTGCTGCAGGCCGAAGCTGTGCGCCACGCGCTGGCTGACGGTGCCCTTGCCCGAGCCCGGCGGGCCCAGCACCGCGGCGCGCAGCAGCCGGGCGGCCATGGCGGGCGGGCTGGCCGGCCGCGGACGGGACCGGGGACTGGACCGGACCGAACCCCGCGGCCAACTCCGACTTGGCCGCCCCGCCCACCGGGGTGGTCCCCGCACGTGGGCGGCGCGCGGTCCCCTCCCCGGTCCCCGCCCCCAGGGCCCCACCCGCCGGGCAGCCGAGGCAGGCGCCTCTCCCGGGCGATCGCACCCTGCACCGGTCCGTCGCCGCCGGCGCCGCCTCCGCCTGCCTCGGCCGCCCAGCGCACTCGCGCCTTACGTAAGCGGGGCCCGGACTCGGGGCTGCCGGCGCCCCCTCCCCACCGGCGGCCCCGCCCCGTCACCCGCCCACGTCTGGAGGCCCCGCCCCCGGACGGCCCCGCCCCGGACGGCCCGCCCCCAGATGGCCACGCCCCGGACGGCGCGCGCCCCGGACGGCCACGCCCCCAGACGGCCACGCCCCCGGTGGTCACGCCCCCGTTCTCGTGGCCACGCCCCCCACGTGTTCCGGCTCCGGCCGCGGGCCTCGCGGAGGGGACGTGGAGGCCCGAGCTCGGCGCGGGGGTTGCGGCGGAGCAGCCCGGGGGTGGGCCGGGCTTCCGCGGCGGGGAGTCGCCCGAGGACCGACAGGCAGCTGGGGTCCCCTCTGCCTGGCGCGTGCCTCGTGTCAGTGGGCTCCGCTGCACGCCGGACTACCCGCAGGGCGTTTGAGAACGCTGAGCCAGGCCTGCTGTCCGGCGCCGGAGGCTGAGGCGGGAGGATCCCTTGAGCCAGGAGCTCCAGGCTGGCCTGGGCGCCCCACCGTGGTTGGATCTGGCAGGCGGGAGGTTCCACGGGAAGCCTGGCTGCCGGCCCCATCTCGCCGGGACCTGGCTCTGCTCTCTGCCTTGGAAAAGTCCTTGCCAGTGCCACTTTAGGGGTCACCGAGCCGTGCGTCTGGGGCCAAGTGGGGAAGAAGGAGGAGTGTGACGCGGGTAAACGCATCAGGGAATCCCGGGGGAGACTGACAGGGAATTTCACAGAATTCCCAGAATCTCCCTGGACCCCCCTCAGCAGTCGCCTCCAGGACCGCAGCCAGCTGGCGACTCTGAGAAGAGGGCAGCAGACTGGGCGTCGCGTGCTGACCCCGCAAGCTCAGGTCTGGGGAGCCCTAGCTGGCTTCTCTGAAAAATAAGGTCATGCCACTGTGTAGGCCCCAGGTGTGCTGAGCACATAATCGGCATTCCTTATAAACATCATGCCAGGACTGGCGTCATCTCAGCACTCGGGAGGCTGAGGCAGGAGGGTCACCTCGAGTTCAAGACCAGCCTGGACCCGGTCTCAAAAAATAAACATCATCATCTCCATTACTAACCATGGGCCAATTGTTTGGCCTCTCTGAACCAGTTCCTGACTTGGGAGGAATAAATGAGATATTAATACAGCAAAGCACCTCAAACGTGCCCAGTGAGAGCCACTCTCACCTTGCACAGCCGTGTAATGACCTCTAGCTGTTTCCTTCCACGAGGTTTCCACCGGCCTTACCACGTCACAAAACACAGAAGATCTTGGCTCAGGACAGTGCATTAGCAAAGCCCAGACTGGTGGCCCACGAGCCACACACTATTTCTGTGTCTCCCCTGTGACGTGGGACACGCCAGGCTTCCCATACCCAAAACTGCACAGCATTTGCCGGTGATGAGTGAGGGTTGGTGTTGGAGAGTCCAGCCCACCCGTTTACAGCACCTCCACGCGGGCCCTGTCACCAGGGCCCAGGTCTGCACCCCATGGTGCTCGCGCTTTCCTGCCTCAGCCTCACACGGTGGGCAAACAGGAGGATTCCTGCTCCGTCTAAGAGTTGAAAGCTCGGTGGAGGGGGGGTGACAAGCCACCAACCCTGGGGACGGAGCCGGTGCCCCACATCCGGATGTTCTCCTTCAGATCACAGTGTTCTAGGCTCCTGTTTTCCTAAATTCAATCATTTCTACTCCCCTTTTGCAGTTTTACCATAACCTTGTACCCCTCTGGCTCTTGTCTGCTTCTCCTATTTCTCTTTTCTTGTTATTCATTTTTTATTTTTTGTTGTTTGTTCTTTGAGACAGAGTGTCACTGTGTAGTCCAGGCTAGCCTTGAACTCACGTGATCTTCCTGCCTCAGCCTTGTGAGTACTGAGATTTCAGGTGTGCATCACCAGGCCTGGCTTGCTTATCATATGTCTTTATAGTGACTTTATTTGTATAAATAATTTATTTGAAAAAGAAATTACAATTAACTCACTAACTGTAGTGAGAGAATATGCTACGATAAGTACAAGAAAAATGAATTTACCCAAAAGCAGCTGGCATCTACTGCCTGTTGATTTTCTGAATTTAATCTTTAAAAATAAAATGGGGAAGGGGGGCATTGGTTTATCAAATGTTAGAGATGTGTTTGCAATAGATGTCATCGAAGTGGGACTTTGTGCTTATCTGTAATCATATGGCTTGCCAGATAATTAAATAGGAATTTTTTTTGTTTTGCTGCTGGAGATCGAACTTAGGGCCTTGTGCTTGCAAGGCAAGCTCTCTAACCACTGAGCTAAATCCCCAGCCCCAGGAATACTTTCTTAATATTCAGATTTTTTATTTTAGTTGTCTGAGGCAGGATCTTGAAATGTAGTCCAGACTGGCCTTGAACTCACTGTGTAGCCCAGACCAGCTCAAACTTGCAGCAATCCTCCTGCCTCAGCCTCCTGAGTGTACCGCTGTGCCTGGCTTTCCCATCTTCCATATCTGGCTGGGCAGCAAACTGGCATCCTCTGCTGTTTGTTCCTGGCTGATATGCAGTGCCGGGCCCACCCGAAGCAAGGGTCTATGGGTCAGGAACTGAGACCTCCAGGACCTCGCCCAAGCTACCTTTTTTCTTTATACCTTGCTGGTCACAGGTGTCTGTTACAGTAGCGGAAAGCTGACTGGCACACTTCCGTTCACACTTCGTCTCAGTCGTCACAGCCCCAGTGGATCAGGATAAGCACAGCATGGACAGCATCATGCAACAGTTGTCAAAAGACTGCATGATTTTGAGTAAATAAGTGGGCAAACACATTTCTGTCCTCACTTCAGTGAAATGCTAGTGACGTAGGCTGCCAAGATTTGCTCTGGGCGTGGCCCAGGCCTGTAATCCCAGCACTCAGGGTGGATCGGGAGCAGAGTAAATGGGGATAGGGAGCAGTCTGGCATGATTTGTGACCATAGCACATTCTTACGGGGGATGGGACCGTCGCAGCCTGGAAGCAACCGGCCCCTCTGGCTGTTACCCTGCAGCGTCCTGGCCACACTGGGAAGAAGCAGGGTGTTTGTCTGCATGTCGGCTCTCAGACCAAAGCGAAGTTGCCAAGCGGTTGAAAAAGGAACGGAGAAAGGCAAGCAGAGCTCTCCATCTGCCCCCACTGTGACCCACTTTCCTCCATGCACATGACGGACGCCTGCAGACCTGGAGTGACCAAGGCTGCAGGAGCCAGGGATGGCAGGGTGTGGGCGCCGGCTCCCTCATGGGAAGCACCAGAAAGCTGCGCAGTGGCCTGCTGGGTCCCCGGGCACCGCAACGCACTACTGCCCGGCTCACAGCTGTGGTGGCCAGGACGGGGATGATGGCCACACACTTCACTCCTCTTGAAGGAAGAAAGGCTTAGTTCTGCTCCTGGGTTTCAGAGGGCTCAGTCCATGGCAGCCAGCCCCACCCAGGAAGGCTAGAGTCTCACCAAGTCACCCGGGCTGGGCTCAGACTTGCAATCTGCCTGCCTCAGCCTCCCGGATTACAAGCAAATTTAACTGCTGGGGAAGGTAGCTGCAGGCTGGGTGAGGAACAGGCCGTGAATGCTGGGTCACTCTGCCCAAGACGCGCTGCTCAGGCGGGGTGCGGGGAGGGACGCCCACCCACGGGAGCTGGCAAACCTGGGCCCCTGATGAGGGCAGCAAGGATGGTAACTAGCAGTCGGCACTGGTGAGGGTGCTGGGCATTTGTCCCAGCGGCAAGGGAGGTGGCCAAGACCGAGGCGAGTGTGCATTTGACACAGCTGTGCATGTCCCAGAGCTTGCCTTGAACTCTTTTCCCCTCAGACAGGGTCTTTCTTGTGGCCCACCCTGGTCTCAAACTCCTGTGCTCGAGCGATGCTGCCTGCCTCAGCCTCAGTAGCTGGGATTCCAGGGCGCCTGGATCTGAGGTTAGCTTTGACAACAAAAAGGACTGAAGGGGACAAAAACAATAGAAAATAACCGAGCAGCTCCTTTTGTAAAGAGGAGCCTCACTGTTGTGCTGGTAGGAGCTGAACTCTAGAAATTCTGCCGGTACTACATCCGTCCAATTTCCCTGAAGGTCAGAGGAACAGCTTAGTTTCAGGTGGGGACATGGAAATTTATTTAGCATCCGTGACTCCATTTTGGATTTTTGGCCTGATCTGTAGGGGCCTGGTACAAAGGCTGAGCCCAAGCCAGGCTTGGTGATGTACACCTGTGATCCCAGGATGCAGGAGGCTGAGGCAGGAGGATCTTTGTGAGGTGAAAGCCCACCTGAGCTACACAGTGAGACCTTGTCTCAAAAAAATTTAAAAAACTCAGCCCAAGACAATGGCCACCTGCAACTTTTATTCAACATTACTATTAGTTATTATTGGGTTTGAACTTTAATTTTTGGTTATATAAAATTTTAGCAAAAACAAGCTTAGCCCTCCAACTGTCACTGGATAGCTTGGGTCCTTGCTTTTAGTAATAATGGAATTTTCTTTTCTTTTCTCTTTTTTTGAGACAGGGCCTCACTATGTAGCCCAGGCTGGCCTCAAACTCACAGTCTTCCCCTAAGTGCGGAGATGACAGGCGTGGGCCACCACACCCAGTTTTTGTTTTGTTTTGTTTTTCTGAGACAGGGTCTCCCGTAGTTTGGCTGGCCTTGAAATCCCTGTGTAACCCAGAGGCTGGCTTCAAACTTGGGGCAGTCCTCCTGCCTCAGCCCCTTCAGTACTGGGCTTACAGGCATGTGCAGCCACGTGTAGGGACGGGGCCAACGTTGGTAGGGAGAAGGTAGGGTGAAGCCTCACAGAGCTTTATTGGACATTAATGGACAACTTTGACCTCTGCAGCCAGGCTCCAAAGGCAAAGGCAGGGTGACTAGAACAAATAGGAAGACAAAGGCGAAGAAACTAGCTCCGAATCACAAACTTCCCCTTTCCTTAATCCCTAGGCCCCCACCATGGCTTCGCCCTCCACCCGGGAAGGTCGAGGTTAGGATGAGAGGAGCCGGCCAGCCAGGATTCTGGAGCCGACTGGGACACGCCTCTCGGTAAGAGGAGCTGCGGCCAGAGAGCCACCAGCAACCCGCTTCTGAATTCTTCCTGCTCTTCCCAGCTGTTACAGTTGAGTGGGCCAGAAATAGTCCAGGTTCTTGAGTATGAAGGTTCTTGAGTATGACGAGGGAAGAATTCCAAGTGCACAGTCCGTGGTAGAGAGAAGGTAGCTCCATTTATTGGAGATCTCCGGGAAGGTAGCAGCCAGCGCGAGGGAAAGAGGAAAGGGCAGGAAGGCCCAAAGGGTAGGCACATGCCCCTAACCCTAAGGGAAAAGGCGAAGGAGGAGTGGCGTGCAAATGTGCTGATTTAGGCCCCTTAGATTTAAAGGGGAGGCTTTCTCTGACTTCTGGTGCCTCCCACTGAGTCTCTCAGGGTGTCAGAACCTGCCCCCTAGGGCAGGGCGATCGTTTAGGCTTTTAGTTATTATGCCTTGTTCCTCCTCTAAGAAGGTGGAAGTATAGATCTTCCTTAAAATGTTATGTTTGTAGCTGAGCTTTTGGGGAAGGGAGTGGCTCACTCAGCTCCTTTGTTTCTAACTGTACTACTGTGGCTGCCTGCCATCTCCCTTCCTCCCTTCCCATCTTCCAAATAAATGTCTTCTTGTACTTTAAACCGCTTCTTCAGTTCTTTTACTAACGCAGCAGGATCTCCGGGAGCTGTGTGTCAGCCGAGCCCGGCACCAAGCGGCAGGCCGGAGGCTCACTCTCCGCCCTGGACTTGATGGCAGGGCGTGGTGTGCCACCCTCCCCAGGTGGGACACAAGTGGTAATGAAAACCAAAATTAAGCCACAAATTTACAGGAGAAAAAAGCTTTCATTGAAAAGTTAGAGGGATGATAGGAAAGGCCCCAAGCTCAGGTGGCCGGAAGGGGCTCCCTCTGGGACTGGGGTGCAGACAGCCAACTGCAAAGCCTGAGGCCAGCGGTCAAGAGTCAGCTGCTGGGCCGGGTCCGGGCCATCGCGGTCTCAGACCTGGTGTCCTGGTTCTGGGACCCGCCTGGCTGAGGGACGGTTTCATCCCAGGAGGGAGCCTCTCTGTCTGGGGGTCTCGGCCATGCGGCCCCGCCCTTCCTGGAAT